>JANHGB010011687.1:0-20976 GCA_026283785.1 Coracopsis vasa | reverse complement strand
CAAGGCTCTGTCCAACCTGGCCTTGAACACTGCCAGGGATGGAGCATTCACAACTTCCCTGGGCAACCCATTCCAGTTGCCTAAAAAGAAGTGTCCAATATGAAATATTTCCTCTCTTTGGAATCCTTCTTTTTTTTTCCCCTGTATTTTAATCTCCATCAAACTTTCTGAAGTAGCTTCCAAGCATTTGCATCACCATTTTGGAAAGAAACTGTCCATTATTATCAAAAGTGAGAGCAATTGGAGCTGAGGCAACCTAAAACCACTGCCCACTTGTCTTCTATCTAAGCACCCAAGCTGGAGGCACAAAGAATTAAAGCTCTTTTAAAGCCATATGTGCAAAATCGTGCTTTGTTTCCCTCAAATGATAAGTTGTGAGTCACGAGTCACTCATTCCCCATCACAAGGGGAACCAAACCTAAGTCTTCCAAGCATGACTTCTTCTATGATCTTTCCTACAACTGCTCTGTGTAAGACAGAAAACAAAACCAGCAGTTTATTAACTCCTGAGAGACTTCAAATGTTAGCAATTCTGTCAATATCTGCATGCCTGCAGGTTTGTATGCGTTTTTAATTCCCATATTTGTTTAGAAATAGTTGTCTGCACTTCAAATAGGTCTTCTTCCTGTCCTGCATGGGAGGGATTCAATCCCAAAGTGCCACATTTGCCAAGTTTCCCAGACTTTGGTCATCAGTTACAAGCTGTTGTCCCAGCTTTTTGCTTGGGCGAACTGATAGAGCCAGCAAAAAGAAGGAGCTTGGTGACTCCTGGAAGGCACTGAAAAAAGGCAGAAGGGAGCTCCAGTGTCACAAGACAGGGTGAGGATTACTTTTGGTACCCCCAGACAATTCCACCCCCCTGTAGCCCCTGGGCAATAGACTCCAAAGGAGCCCCACTTTGAGACAAGCCCCTCTTTTTGATGGGGCAGTGATAACAAGGTGCCTTAGGCAGGATTCTTGATGCTGCAAGCCAAGCATTTCTTTACCAGCAATAGCAGCTCACGAAAGATGACACTTGCAAACAGACCTGCTGCACTAGCAGCCTGTACATTGAGGAGGAAGAGATCTCCTGAGTGGTAAACCACATAACTATTCAAATTCAAACAGCAACTCAGAGGGAGGTGGTACAGGAAGAAAACCTGTGGTTTCTGTCTCCCTGTTATCATTGTGTTCCTATATGGAAAGTCCTTTCTGCTCAGGCTTGAAGGTTTTCAGTGGTTTGCTGTCTATACTTCCAGCAAAACTACATAGCCCCTTTCATACCAACAGGAAATGTTTCTCTCCTTTCAGCCATCACAGAGACCCCTCTTCCTAAAGCCTTGCTTAGGCACCAAACCCAGCTCGGTGAGTCTCTTTTAGACTCTCTGGAGCACATGTGGTCAAGTCCTGTACCTCTGGTTTTATTGGAACTACCTAGATTTTCTAGGAAATGACCCAATCCAGCTATAACTGTAGCACAAGGCAGTCTCACAGCGTTTAGGGAATGCTGTAGGAAACCACCCAGCAGTCTTAGAGAAAATGGTCAAGAGCTGCTGCCAAACACCTGCAAACCTGCAACGTGTAGCCTTGCTGCAACTTGCTGCACAATTGTACAAAGTCTCCTCAGGGACCAGGTAAGTGGCCATATCATTCATTAGTCCTGGTTTATAATCCATCCATCCATCCATCCATCCATCCATCCATCAATCCATTCCATCCCTGGCAGTGTTCAAGGCCAGGTTGGACAGAGCCTTGGGTGACATGGTTTAATGTGAGGTGTCCCTGCCCACGGCAAGGGGGTTGGAACTGGATGATCTTAAGGTCCTTTCCAACCCTAACCATTCTATGATTCTACGATCCTATGATAATGATCACTTACACAGGCCTCCATCAGCTGGAGGCTGTTGCAGCTGCAGTACCAATGGCATTGGTGAGGTGAATGTCTAAAACCAACAAATGCATGACACCAGCCTCTACACTCAACTGCACTTCCTGCCTCTGAAGCAAAAACGTATCTTAGCCACTTTGTGTTATTTTAATCTCTTTCTTTCTATTGCTTTCAATCCTGCAATCTCATATCATGAAAGGGAATGAGCTGCAGGTTCCAGCTTGCCTCATACAAGAGGCTCTTGGAAGTGTAAGATCATTACAGAAATTACAGTAGATGTTCAAGGAAGGGGTCTACACCACAGAGTGCAATGTGGTACAAACCAGCTCAAGCAGTCTGCACCACATAGCTGGAAGGAAGGCAGCTCTACCAGCACAGTGCTCTGCCTGACCTAATTAGCTTGGAAACCTCTGGACCTTCACTTGTGTCTCTTCACGATGCTCACCTAAGGCAAGTGTGATGCTATTGAACTTGACACACTAACAGTTTGTGTAGTATAAACACATCCTAGTTTTGCTTACAGATTCTTTTTCACTAGGGATGACAAAACCATGTCAAAATGAGGTAAAAGTCAGTCAGTGATAATGAACATAAAGAATACTTTGGTGGTGGTGTTTCAATGGAGACAAGAATTTCATTTCTAAAGCACACGTTCTGGATGCCAGGCATTTCACACCACTTTGTGTTGAGCTGCAGAAGTGTCTATTGCAGCTAGAAATACTCAGGTCTTACTGAATTCAACCATCCAGTCTTAACACAGCAGCTCAGATACTGACTGCTCCAGTTGCAGATGGAGCAGGACACCCATAAAGTCTTCATCCCTCAGTTCTGAAGCCAGCCTGGAAATTGAGTGTTTCCAGAAAAGAAGAACCCTGCCCTTGATTCTTGTAATTAATGTTGTGCAACATACATCACACAGGAAGTGCTGTTTCCTATTTTCAGATACAGGGTTTAACTATGTGCTTGTTCACGAAGTAGAAGACCCGGTCAGACAGCCCCAGCTTGATAAATCAGTGAGTAGCTTATTTTTTACCTTTTTTACGTGTAAATGTGTATATGCAGTTACAGATTCACTCGGTGGGGATGTGCATGTGCCTAATGACAGTGGCAGTAGAGCTACCATTCAAGCAGAGACACTATCTTTAAGAACAATTGGGTCTTGTAAGTAGCTTATGACTTGGGATGAGGTTGAATGTGAGAGTAGAGGATTGAACTGGACAAATGGTGTAGGAAATGCTATTCTTTTTTGTATTAGAAACTTACTGGGTCTTGATTTTGAAGCTGTTCCAGGAGGTCAGTAGCTTGAAGATGTATTCTGCTAAGGATATAAACCAATCAGATGTGAAATCCTTCATGCTTAACCTAGCCTTTCCAAATCTAAGCCACATCTTGCCCTGTGAGATGCAGATGCTCTGCATCTCCTCTCCTCATCATTATCCCATCACATGGTTTCTTTGTATTATTTAAGCATTTAATCTGTTAAAGGTGCTGTTTCATTGTCATGTTATAGAAGAATATGTTCTTTGGGATCAGTTCTGCTTTTTAATGTGATGCCTCTGTGCCACTACATTAGAAAGCCTGTACCCCATATCTCAGCTGGAGACATCAGTTTGACAGCCAGCCAGAATCTGGCTTGCAATTTTTGTTAACAAGTTTTTCCATGAATAAAATTCATCAGTACTACACTGGAATTGTACTCTCTTCATACACAAGGAATGGTGAGCTCCTCTGCTTGGATAAATGAGACTTGCCACTTAGGTATGAGCGAAAACAGCTACAACAGCCTAAGAATATAACTAGTGTGTGTGTAATATATCAAATATGCAGCTATAGCAACACTTGCTTTCATGGGAAAACTGCACTGTGATTTGCAAGGAACAGTTGACAGTGCCAGAGCAGTGGGCTTGAACTCTGTGTGGAGACCCTCATAGCAATAACATGACAGGGGACATGATCCTGCCACATAAGTGGCCATCTCCACTCCAGATTATTATCCTTCTTTCTTATATTCGAGTTCATCTCCAGAAGGGTTGTGACTACAACTGTTGTTTGAATTACTCTGAGTTCAATGGTTTAAGTGAAGCAGTTTAAGCAGAGAACACTGTGGAAACCCCACAGCGCTCAACACAGATACTAGCACAGGACTTTGCCTACGCAAGGGAAAAGTCCTCTTAAACATAGAGCCATGATTTAGAGGAAGACATCGCATAGCTGTCACAAGTTTCTCTTTCTCAGAGTGCTCATTTTCAGTGCTTATGCTGCTCTTTTACTGTACATTTGTTTAGGTAGGAATGCTTCCTACTTCTTCTGTCTCGTGACCACAGACTGACTCTATTTACATGCATGAAAGCTCAGAAGTTTTGCAAGAGTGTCTTTTTGGGTTTGGTGGTGAATGGAAACAATTCACACACCGTGGAGACGAGGCCCTCAATGCCATGGGTTAGTGGTGGCCTTGGCAGTGCTGGGAACGGTTGGACTGGATGAGCTTAAAGCTCTTTCCCAACCTGGTTGATTCTATGATTCTGTGATGACACAGACAGAAAGAGCAGCCCTTTCACCAGACAGCAAATAGCTCTATTTGAGTGGCTACCAAATGCATCTATTTCACTTCCCCCCTGAATCAGCAGGAAGCACATTTGGTCCCTCTGACACCCAAATGCTCTTCCCAGCTTCTCATGGGGCACAGGAACTCTTCTGTTTTCTCTGGGGGTCTGTTAGAAGACAGTTCTCAGCTCTTCAGAGGATCACACAAAGCTGTGCTTCTGCACCTAGCTCATCTAGGTCCTACCAGGGGTGTGGAGAAGGGGAAGGGTTTGGTGACAGGAAGGGCTGATATCTAAGTTGCAAGCCTTTATCTGCTCCCACTCTAGCGGAAATTGCCTGGGGGCTTTCACAGCTCTGCTGCACACTTAACAGCCTGGGCCATGACTCCTTCTTGCAAAGGAAGCTTAGTGCCCACAGCAGTCCCCAAGCCAAAACTGGAGGGACAGAGAGTTTGGGCAACCCTTGCACTTCCTCATTGGAAACACTATCAAAGGATGAAGGACAATATCAAACAACTGCTGCACACAAAGAACTGCTCGTGCACACTCATGGTGGTGGCCATATCTATGTTTTACCTTTGTGCCCCTTCCAAGACACTTGGCCAATCTAAACCCAGGAGATCCGGAATCATGGCTGCGAAACAGCTACCGGAACAAGGAATCAAAACTCCTTTCATCCTTGAGGATTGGGGAGGTCTTTCAATTGACAGGGAGATGCCACAACAAATACAGGAGTTATAGGACATGTTGAGAACAACTGTCATCTTATAAGCCAACTGCTAAGGTGTTTGCCTACCTATTCTTTCTACAGGACTGTGGATTGTTTTCTTTCCAGAGCTACCTAAAACCACCAAGCCTCCATGAGCTACGCCTGACCCAGGCTCCCTAGAAGACACAGCATTTGCCATCTTAACCCAGGTCAACGGTGCTGACTTGCTTCTCTGCAACATCCATTCAGCAGGTCCCCCAGGTGGGTATGTTTAGTACTGTGCACAAGTCATTTCCATCCCTCCAGTGACCTGGTTCCCATAGGAATTAAGGCTTCCAGGAAGTCACCAACAACCTGAACAAGTGGCAGTCAGTTACATTTCACCCATGCCACAGTGCCTTTGAAGGCACTGGTTTACACTCTCCCAGTGCCTAGTCCTTCTTAGGTAAGGGCTGTAGTATGGACTGGCATGATGAGAAGGTGGCCATGTCCCAAGGAGAAGCACGGCACACTTTGCATGCCAGACGCTGTGCTTGCTTTTTGCTGCCTTCCTTGCTCTCTCCATCCCTTTGGAAAACCACCGCTGAGCACAACAGCCCCAAAGTACCCACTGCTCAGACTACATTCATCATTCCTCTGCTTCCGGCTGGGTCAGGCAGCTGACAGGCTCTGCTGAGGAGGAAACACACACCAGAGAGCATACACATCGGGAATTACCCTCAGCACAGTTCCAACATGTAGCAATATGACTTCCTACACTTTGGTCAGGGCAATCCCAGCACAGCTGCAGGTTGGGCAGAGAAGAGATTCAGAGCAGCCTGAGGAGAAGGACTTGGGGGTGTTGGTTGATGAGAAACTGAACATGAGCGGCTTCAGTGTGCACTTGAGCCCAGAAAGCCCCCATGTGCTGGGCGGCATCAAAAGCAGGGAGAGCAGCAAGTAAAGGGAGGTGATCCTGCCCCTCTGCTCTGCTCTCATGAGACCCCACTTGGAGCACTGTATCCAGCTCTGGAGCCTCCAACACAAGACGGATGTGGACCTCCTCCAGCAAGTCCAGAGGAGGCCATAAAGATGATAAGCATGACGTAAAGTGCAAAAACTAGAGAGGGGAAGGCAAAAAAACCCACCAAAAAAAGCCTGACAGTGAGATCAGAGTCCTCCAGGCTACATTACTGTGAACAGATTTCACACTGTTATTATTTTTTCTTGGTTACCATTAAAATTACACTGCAACCAACCCAGCTGTGTGCTATTTTTAGAGATCAAATCATTATAAAGACATTTATGCTACAGGCAGCAGCAATGACATTTTTTCCCTTTCCTGTTCAAGCCAATTAAGCAAGAAGAACATTATAATAACTTTTTCCTTTGTTTCTCATTCTCCTTGGTGCTACAGGATAGCTGATATCCATTAAGGCCACAAGTAGTGTGTCAAAAAGAACAGACTTTATAGTGCACTGTAAACACCCTAAACACTGGTATTTTTTACATTGAACTTTCAATTTAGTCAATACATTTCACATTAATTCCCTCACTGACCAGACTTTTCCTCTTTCAGCATGCTTGGGAAGAAAACCAAAGGGATTCATGTGTGGTGGGGTTGAGGGAGCAACACCAAACAATGAGAAAATAAGAGACAAAAGCTTTGCAGCATCTTCCATACCAAGCTACTATGTTCAGGTTACAAACTTATGTGGAAGTATTGCGAAGTTTAATTGAGATGAAAGCATCCCTTGGTCTCATCACACAAGCTATCACAGAATGGAGAGCAAGTTTACACTCAGCTCAGGGAAACTGAGGCCATCCTTGGCATTGCCATTATGGACCTGTGTTAGGAGACCACTGCATAACAAAAAGTCTGCCAGTTGGAAATAAACTGTGATACCAGGGGCACTGTAGCGTGCTACCAGCCAGCAATATAGGAATTGACAGCAGACCTGGCTCTGATGACTTCTAGATATCGATCCTGTGAAGAGGACTCATCACCCTTAAATTTAGTAATCTAAAAAGTTACGTATCTACTCTAAGCCAGCTGTCCAGCCTCTCTTGATAACTGAAGGGAAAAGACAGGTATCTCCTGAAGGCAATTTACTCTAATCTGTGATGGAACTGCTAGAACTGCCTGTTTCTCTCCACTGAACTAAAGATGGAAATCAGAAGAGTAACTTAGTCTGGACACCTAACTTTTGGATGATTGGAATGAATCCAACCCTATCTCTCTATTTGCCAAATCACCAGGCACTACCCTGTGTGAATAAAGTACAACTGTAAGCATTCCTTGGGCTTGAAACTTGCTTTAAATCCCATATAATGTTAGGAACAACAGCTTTCTTCCAAACCAGTCTATTTCTCAACATTGGTGTAAAGAGCCTGAGCTCCACTGTATGGGGCCAAGCAGATGCATAGCTTCCTATAGCACTGGCTAACTTGAAGCTATATTACAGCAGTAAATCAAAGCATCAGCAGTTCTTAATTATCCTGTTCAAAGCATGAACTAAGAATTTTGTCATGAATGACAAATCTCACCCATCAGTCATCTAACAAAGTGCTATATTTCACATACATACAGGAGATTAGCAACGAGGGGAAAACCGGTGGTGATACCTACTTGTCCAAGAGTGCACTCCATGCCACCAAGAAAGTCTGCTTCCTTCAGCCCATTGTGATTGCTGCTGATATCGTGGACTTCAAACCGCAACCGCTGCACCTCTTCGAAATAGAAGTCCACTGTGAACAGCTTGGAGAAGACGGGATTTATACAGGTCCGAATCACTTCTGTCCTGTCAACCTGCCAAATGGAAAAGAGATCATATGAGTGGTTTCTCTGTGTACCAGTGATGGACATCGATGAGCTCCTCAAATACAGTTTGTTCATTTACCAGGATTGACAGCTATGACTGTGGCTGTGGATACTGCAGTTCCGTGCGGGGCTGGCCACATGCACCAGGTAAGGTCAGCTCCCCTTCTAGCAAGTCTTTGGCAGATACAGGGCACGGTCTGCTGCCTTCTCTGCAGGGTGAGCAATGGCTGCCCTCCTGGCTGGGTATACTAGATCAGTGAGGTGGCAGAGTTAGAAGTGAGGCAAAATGACTGTCATGTGCTAGACTAATAACTGAGAAATTAACTATAGAATAACCATAGAATTTACATGTCCAGCAGCACTCATCCATCACTGTGAAACTGCAGCAGAGTGATACAGTTTCATAAAACTAAGCGGAAAAGCAAGCAAAACCCCCAGTAATCCCTCATTTTGGACAACTTGGGTGATTAAGGAGTGGAGAACTGGATCCACAGCTAACAACCTTTCTTAAAAATATATCATTTTTTCCACCTCACTACATTGCATTACAAGAATCTGATGGATTATACGCTGCTTATCACTACTTCTGAGCCTTACAACTGCTAAAGAAACACCATGAAATCTGTAGAGCTGCTTCTTCAGAAAAGTGCTCATAGAGTACTTTCTAGTTCTCTTAAAATGCAGTACTTGGGTTCCTATTTTTGAAGAAGGCCTTTGCTACTTTTCATTATGATGCATTTGATTGGTGACACTTTAAGCAACGAAGCAACTTCCTTTTTTCCACTCTCTTTGCTCTGGCACTGGCAAAAACCCCCTAATATTTCTGTAAGATGAAAGGAACAGATCCTAAAATGAAGTAGGACTTGGGCACATCAGCCACTAGACAGGAGGTAGCTGGTGTGCCATGCAATAGACAAATTAAATTGCTCAGAGGAAGAGTGATGAGATCCTTTGTCTGATTCCTGATCAGGAACATCTGCTGTGCAAAAAATGACAGCCACTTGCTTTGCTTTGCAGAGCTTATAATGCATTAGCCTTGCTAGTTACCGGCAAGGACACAAAGAGTCAAGCAAATCAAAAGCAAGGGGGAAAAATGTGCAGTTCCTGGTAGCACAGATTTATTTTAGTGCTCATCAAAGGTGTCAGATTGACAGCTCTAACAGCTGAAATCCTTTAGCTAATCATCAAACAGATGCTCCCAGTCCTTGACCAGATGCAAACCAGTGCTACCATTGCTGTCTTCCCACACAGCTGTGTCAATGTGCTCTGATTATGCCAAGATGAGACCATCACAAAAAGGAAAGTGGCTTTACTTACAAATTCAATTCTTCATATCTTTGCTCAGACTAACTAAAAATGATGATTCTGATAACAATGATGCAAAGCATAAGTGAGAAAGGATACCAGCTACTCTCATTCAGGTGCTTAGCCTGTCTCAAACATGTTTTGATCCCCACTTGCAATCTATCAGTGTGACCTGAAATCACCATTACTGCTTCAAAATAACACATTCCTGTGTCAGACAACCAGTCATTTCAATAGGATGTCCCTGAGATCTTGTCTAAGTGGAAAGTGATTTGATGCACCTGCAGCAGAGTGGTCATCTCATGAAACAGCTCATCAGCAGATCCAAGAATCAAAACATTTAAAGGATCAGTGTTAAATCTTTCTTTGTAGCCACAGCAATCTCCTAAACCCATTCTTCGTAATTTAATGGTGTCACTGTAACTGCTTAACTGGTATGGCAGATCTCCTCAGGAAGTAGCTCAAGTTTCCCTGTTACTGGTTCTCATCTCTACTTTGCTGCTGGAATATGGGTTTCTCCACTGTGAAATGCAGTAAGATTTACCCTTGTGCCCAACATAAGTTAAGTACATGACTGCTCAGGAAGTGAAGTGCCTGAAAACAGAGGCACAGGTCTGCACACAGGGACATTAAGAACTTTCATGTCACACAGTGGTAAGACACTTTACTTTTTCTAGCCTGTGATTGACTGATGTCCTTCCCTTGACAGACGCCATACTGAAATACACTCATTTCACTGAATTTCCCCAAGTCCTTCCACATTATTGAGGTGATACATCAGTCCTGCATGTCAGAGCACGGGATTATGTGAGAAAAACCTATATGAAGGAAACAATGCCAACAGCTCCACAAGTGACATAAAATTCTTCATGCCTGCCTCAGCAGCTAGCAGCATGCAGTAGCATTAGCCCCGTTAGTCTACCTTGTCTCCAGTCTGCTTTGTCAGCGTATTTCACAATTACCCTACTCTTTAGCTACAAAATCTGGCAGGTCCTCAGCATGGGAAGCCTGGCTCCATTCCCTCTCTTCCACTCATGACAAAGAAGCAGTGGTGAACAGAGGGCAGTTCAATAAATCCACTAACTCTCATGGGATGCTCTAGGTTAAAAGATGCTGTATAAACACAAGCTATAATCTCTATAAAGCCTTCATCATCCCTTTAGAAATACTGGCAAACGTTAATGAAAACCGGTGAGAACACTATTGCCAGGTGCAGTTTCATGCTGATAATCATCAAGGAGGACATGATCAACAGTGATTCCACCAATTACAAAACCCAAAAAGCTGACCTGTTTTTGACTACAACTTATTCTAATACTTGCTGGACCTGTTTCATTGCAAGCAAAATCCCATGTCATGTTCCATGATAACCTGAAACACAGATCCACACAAGATGTCAACCTCATGTCATATGTCCTTAATCCCACTGTCACCCAAAATCACTAACAGCACTTCTACTTGCATGGATGATGAAGGCTCAACTGCATAAAGAAAACACAGTTCACTTTGCCCAGCTTCATCAACTAAGCATTCAGAAAGCCAGAACTTCTCAGCTTGAATGCTCTCCAAAGCACAATGAACACCACCAGCAATCACATTAAATCTCCATTACTTTTGCAGAAGAGAGCTTTTAAGTCCAACAACAGCATGCTCTAAGTAAATGGAACTTGCACTTTTGGTCTTGTTACACAAAATTATTGGGCAACCTAATCCTGAAGACAGGTAGATTTCCCAACGGGGGTCATACCCACAGCTTTAGGATTTCAGCCATCTGTTATTTTAATAGAACAAGGAATGTCTCCAATTTATTAAAGGAGAATGAATTTTCAAAGGAAGCAGTTGACAGCTACATGCACCTTTGGGCTGTGTCAACAGTTAAAATTGACCTTAAAAAGAGCCTCAGCTGACACCACAATCCGAACATCTGCTTCACGGTACAGCTTTACCCACACTTTCCCTTCAAGGACAATTTATACAGAGAAAAGGACTTGCATCTTCACCTCCTAGGATGGCCTCACGCTGCTTTCCCTCTTCATCTCTTTGGCCCTTGTCACTCCACAGAAGGAGGCACCCTGCTGAGCAGCCAGGATTACTTGGCAGGCCCATCTGGATGCAGCCACCCTGTGAGCTTCCCCTTGGGGAAGTATGAATGACACACAAACACCAAAGTAGGGCTCTGCAGTGTAAAGCGCCATCTCAACAGCAGGAATTAAAGTACAGAGAAGAAAAGGACCTCTTGCTTTAGGCCTTCTGAATCCTCTCAATCAAACCTGGAGGAAGCTGGAAGCTTGGTTTGAAAGCTGTTTTCTTCCTGTACTGCTCACTGTGGAGGGACAGGTAGCAGAAATAACTCACCTGCTTTCAGCACCATCACTCCTGAAGAACTGCAAACCCGTCTTTGCTGCCAGAAAGCATCAAATTAAAGGAAGCTCAAAAGACAGATGGACAAACACTAAAATTCAGGATTCTTAAGCTGTTTGCTGCGCCTTCTGTCTGTGAGCTACTGAAAAGCAGTGAGCTTTGCAGAACTGTGATGCTCATGGTCATTTCAGTGAGGAAACAAGCCTAGCTGAAGTTTCACTGACAAAGAAGTAATTCAATGGTCAAAATCCTGGCTGCAGATCTCCTCTCTATCTTCAACCACTAGTTGAAAAGTGAAGTTGAGGAAAAAGAGCCAGCCTTAGGAGGACTTTTTTCCTTCTTCTATCAAAATTAGACAAAGTGTAAGCTATTGCATATACCAGGATGAATAGGGATTAGGTAGAAGCTTACTGTCACCTTACCAGGCTTTCAAGTGATTATAAACACAGCTTTCTCAGCATGCCCTTGGGAACGAGGGGAACAGAATTACCTACAGGACCTGAAGCCCTGCACTTCAAGGCTACACTTTAGCACAGGTCAGCTGTCAGTGTCCCACACAGATAACTGGTACCTATCTGCTCTCCACTGTGCTTCCAGCAAACATGGAACTAGCATAAAAGCAATGCGTTTTCACTGGTTGTGACGACATCTTTGGGGTGCTAAGAGTGAAAGGGCCATGGAGAATTCACTGTCCTCCTACTAAAGGGACAATGCTTCGGGGGAAATTCTTATCAGGCTCATGAAGTAGCATGGCCAATGTCAATGCTGCTACAGCTGCCCCACGAACGCAGGAAAATCCTTGGTCTACAGAAGTATGGTCTGAAAACTTTTACTGGTGCTGCATTTCCTCAAGTGTTTCAAAATAATAAACCCAAAACAACTGTTGAAGAGCCAGAAACACGCAAATCCCATTAAATTGGGGGTTGGAACCGGATGATCTTCAGGTCCTTTCCACCTCTAACCATTCTATGATTCTATGAGATACAGAGTGGGTGGTGCTACTCTTCAGCCCAAAGCACGCTTTTTGTGGCTGTTAGACTTTTATCAAGTTCTTAGACCAACAAAGTAAGCCACGTTTCCCTCTACATTTTACAGGACAGCAAGGGAAAACCAACTGGCTGTATTTTCAGCGGCAGTCATTATAAAAAGCTGATTAAATTGAGAAGAATCACATTTGTCAGCTGAGATGACAAAATGTGCATTTTGAAGGGTAGCATTATGTTCAGGTCATCTGAATTTTAACGAGACTGAAAATTGCCATGATAGAGTCCATTCCGCGAAGATTTGATACCAAGCACAAAGCAATTTGCGCTTTGCTTGGGAGCTCCTGAGGGAGTTAGTAATAATCTTTATTATTGTTATTAATAACAGTGCTTTCACACCATCACACATCTATCCAACAACTGAAAAGTCATTGCAAAGGTTGCCAGAATTTATAGCCCTTACTTTCAGTTTAGTTGATGTTTCGAAACAGTGAAAAGAAACCAATAGTATTGGTCTCTAACTCTTTTTAGGCTGTAGAGCCCAAAGACAAGCACAATCTTGCCCATGTCAGCAAAACCAATGTGAACAGTCTGGAAATTACCTGCAAGTAGTTTCTTTTATATATCTATATCTATATCTATATCTATATCTATATCTATAAGATAGCTTGTAAACCTCCAAGTCACAGCCATGAAGACCTGCTTTCAAGCACTGGGAAAACTAATACATAGAAACAGCCCTGACCCCAAGGGGCTCCAGTCTAAACAACTGGAATTACAGTAAAGCAAGCATTATTATTTCTGGATTGACAAGTTCTTCATTAAGAAAGCCCCTCTCTCTTTTCAGGGCCATTGACTGGCTTCTGCTTAATTACTTTCACTTTCTCAGTTACTTTTCATTGCTTTGAAGCAGGAAACAGATAATTTTTACTATGTATAAATTCACAGAATCACTAGGGCTGGAAGGGACCTTTGGAGATCATCCAGACCAACCCCCTGCCAAGGCAGGATATTCTTTGAGAAGCTCCTGGATGGACTTTGCCTTATATACTCAAAGCTCTTAAAAGGAGAGAGAAGTATGATTGTTGATGGGTATTTGCATGTAGTTTATCTCATCCACTCAAACCCAAAATGCAGTTACAACAGCCACTGCACAGATGGACACTCAATATTTGCACTTGAGGACCTATGCTGGTCCTTGGCAGACTCCCATGCACTATGGTTTCAGAGTTTCACCTGAGAAACCTCAAGCTCTCACAGTTAGAAAACCAGCAGAAACCCCATGGGTGCAATACAGGCTAACTACTAGTGGCAGGCAAATAATGGTCATGTTATTCAGGATCCAAACAGGGAGGTCATTTCAACTGGGATGGGAGTGATGCTCAGTTCCCAGTATGAAGAAAGAAGGATCTAAACTGGTTGTGAACCCTTGTGTTGGGGGAATCCCCAGGTTTAGGGAACAAAAGACATCTCTGGGGAAGATACAACAGAACCTTTTAGAGCTTTAGGACCATTTAGTTGTCAAGATCAACCTCCTAGGTATGTCTAGGTTGCATATAGATAATGGAAAGTACACAGTATCCCTCCCATTCAAAGTCATTTAGGAAAGATCAAATATGAGAGAAAAAAAGCAAGTACTCAACTAATGCATTAACGCACAGTTACACCATCCCTCAATGCACCAGATACCTGCTTTTAGTTTACTCTCCTCTGGAAAGAAGTAATATCATTTCCTTCAAATAGCTCTGGGAGTTAGAAGGCACTGAAACTAATGCCAAGAAACCCACATCTTTCGGGTTGGAGTGATGATTTTTAGTCACTGTATGGACTGCAATGAAAGCAAACAGATTAAAACTGATACTTTCTCGATATACTTCCATGTAATCCTCTTGGATCTCTAATTGCTTTCCTAATAACATTGCTGATGGGAATCTATCTGCATTTGTCAGTGCTGGGAGTCTTGTTCTGCCACAGTTCTGTGACAGTTTTAGTTGGATGACATTATACAATCTGGGTAAATTCTGACCCACTATTTCCTATCACTAAAACCTCCTATCATGAAAAAGCATGTAAAATATTCAAAACAACATATAAAAGATTCGATATCAACAGGTTGGTATTAATGTTAATTAATTTGCATTAACATATCAATGTACATTATTAAAATAGCTTTTTTTTATTAATTATTAAATATTTTTTCCATTTTTTCACAAAAGACTAAAAGGCTAATTTGGCCTAGTGGTAAACTGCCAACTATCTAACACATACATACCCAGTAAAAACTAATACATACCATCTAATATATACACACCCAGCAATAAACTACACCTAGCACATGTGGTTTAACACAGGGGATGAGTCCTATTTGTTGTGTCTCTCTCAGTTCAGAGATGGTCAGGCATTTTCCAGGGAAGGAGTATGTTGCTGGAAGGGGAACTCAGGTTAAACAAGAAGCATAGAGGCTTTGATGAAACTTCTGCCTGGTTGGGTTTGAAAATAACCCGGCTGCATCTTCTGGACATCAGAGGTTCAGGCCAAGGTTTGTCTGTTTCGGAGCAGAAATGCCAGCTTGCGGTCTGCAAACACATCCCGGGCTCACACTGTGCCCATGTACACACAGTGCACACAGGAGCTGCCAAGTGTCTGCACACACACCCCTGGCTCACACTGTGCCCGTGTACAGCGGATGGAATTGCTCACATCAAACCCCTGTATTGTATCCTGGTATGAGCCTTAACAATGTAAAACTGGCAGCTATGGCAACTTCAGTATTAAAGAGTCCTCTTCTGAGGTAGTCAACACATTGTGATCCAGCCAGAAGTGACGCAGAGCGACCTTACAGAACCTGCTCAGTGGCAGGAGATATCCATGTGCTCTGCTCCCTGCATATTTAACAAGCACTCAGAAAACATCAACACAAGTGGATAATGACCTGCATCAACTCATGGATAAGGTGTTGTAACGCACCCAGATGTGATTACACTGGTATAATTAAAAAGAGAAAGCATTTTTTCCATGAGAACTCTTGAATGTTACCTCAAATCCAAGACCTGAAGCCTGGATGCTAAATCTCCCTTTACTTTTATATCCCAAACACAGCCCAGATGTTCAAAGAATACGATGATCACCATTTATTATACCTCAACCTTCATTTGATGTTGAGAGCTTCAATTCAATCTTAATTTACATGTCTCTGAGGACATTGGCTTTTTGTAGAGAGCAAGAATGGTCCTTTAAGTGGCCACAACAACATTCATACATTGCACCACCTAGCTCCACTCCACTAGCCACAAATGCTAGTAAGCAGTGCAGCGCCTGGGAGCAGTCTGAAAGTCAGAGCAGGCAGCCATCTGAAAGCTCTTCAGTCACAAATTCACAGTTTCCTCTCATATTAGAAAGTGAGCCTTAGGAATACAGATCTGCACTGATGGAGTTTCTGTTTATTGTTATTTGGTTGCTCATTTTTAGTCTGTCTGGAGGGAGAAACAGAGTCTTCCTTGGTTTTGTGCAAGGGACAGTTATTTATCAAGGTATGCATCAATTACTTGACTGCTTTCCCCCATGTTGATGGTATTTTAATGTCCCCTGATCAGCTAAAATTTCTTTCCTTCAAATGGAAATTCTGGATTGAATATTCTGTTGATTCACATTGCAATGCATGACCTTGCCAGTGCAACAGCAACGAAAAATACTACGTTATTGGGGTTTGGAATAGGATTGAAAATGTGGCAAGTACCTGAAGGTTGCTTCTCTCAAATGCCATTGCTTGGGAATCCTCAGTTCATTACCAGAATCACAGAATGCTTTGGGTTGGAAAAGACCTTAAGCACATCCAGCTCCAACCCTCTGCCACGGGAAGGGACGCCTCACACGAGACCATGTCACCTGAGCCCCGTCCAACCTGGCCTTGAACACTGCCAGGGATGGGGCTTCTCTGGGCAACCTGTGCCAGTGCCTCAGCACCCTCACAGTAAAGAACTTCTTCCTTCTATCTAACCCGAACTTCCCCTGTTTCAGTTTGCCCCATCATCCCTTGTCCTATTGCTACAGTCCCTGATGAAGAGTCCCTCTCCAGCATCCTTGTAGCCCCCCTCAGACACTGGAAGCTGCTCTGAGGTCTCCACGCAGCTTCTCTTCTCCAGGCTGAAGAGCCCCAGCTTTCTTAGTCTGTATATGATCTCCTTCTCTTAGCTTGCACCAAGATAATATAGTCTGTCTTTAAAGACTGTTTCTTAGCTCTGGGGAAACACATGGTAACAAAATTGGGATCACTGTCTTAGTGTAAAAGCTACCTGATTTATGGCCTCTTTGAGACTTTCTCCTTAGGGCTTAGACTGATTTTCTTCTAAACATAGGACAGTGATTCTTAATGGCAGATCAGCAGGAATTTCCCACCTACTCCTTTGGTGTGAATTCTCCATGCAAGCTGAAGCATCCTCAAAAAGAGGAAACATGTTTTAGCTAGCAGCACTGACGTGATGGCTGCAATGAGTCTGATCTGTGACTGTCAGGCAGTCATAACGCCTTAGGCAGAAACAAGGAAACACAAAAGTGGCCAGTGGCTTTACGGTTTAAGGTCTGTATTCAGATCACCTCTGATATCTACTGGGTTGGTGCTAAAACTTGTGGCCCACAAAACACTGCACAGCAGTCACACATGCCAGGTCAAGGCATGGGGAAGGAGTATTTCCATGTCACAGGCATCTGTACAGCAGCGGAAGATGCCAGCACATCCCCTCTACAGCCAGAAATGCCAACACTGGAGCTGGCTGGGGTACTTCTTCCTTCCCAGGTGATGCTCGGCCACTGTGCCACTCATGGCTAGAGTCCCTATAGGACCAGGACCCAACCAGACAAGGTGATAAACTAGGGAGGGATGCCCATGTACCCTCACCTCAAACATGCGCTGCAGAGATTTGTCGAAGAGGACCATGAACAGTCCCTGGCTGCTGAACAGGTCAATATCTCGCTCCAGGAAATCATGATGCGGGTGAGGACCCCCTCATCCATGCCAGCACCCTGCAAAGAGGAGCTTCAGCAAGTAACCCCAGAGGGACTGGGGCTCGGGGACCCTCCTGGCATCTCCAGCACAGCCCAAACTGGAGATTGGGGCCAGAGGAGAGCGACAAAAATCATCAGGGGGCTGGAGCATCTCGGCTATGGGGAAAGGCTGAGAGTTGGGTTATTTAACCTGGAGAAAAGAAGGGTCTGGGGAAACATTATTGCAGCCTTTCAGTACTTAAAGGGAACTTACAAGATAGAGGCAGACTTTTTAGCAGAGCCTGTATCAATAGGAAAAGGGGTGTTTCAGTTTTAAACTAAAAGAGCGGAGATTTAGACTAAATACAAGGAAGAAAGTCTTGCAATGAGAGTGGTTAAACACTGGCACAGGCTGCCCAGAGAGGCAGTAGATGCCCCATCCATGGAAACATTCAAGGCCAGGTTGGATGTGGCTCTGAGCAACCTGGTCTAATGGAAGGCATCCCTGCTCATGGTAAGGGGGATGGAATTAGATGATCTTTAAAGATCCTTTCCAACCCAAACCATTCTATGATTCTATGATTCTATGATTCTATGAAATAAGAGGCCCTGATTTGGGAAACAGAGCCCTAAAATACAATAGCTGGAGCTTAATCTCCTAGGGAGTTGACGTAGAGGATGAGACAAAGCCTAAAGTCTCTTCTCAAGCCTAACCAGCAGTCATCCCAGAGATAGACTTCAGTTTCTGCTGGATCCTGATTCCCTCTCAGGCCAGTGATGTCCCCGTTGAATGCAGAAGGGCTTAAAGACCTTCCCAGCATATTCCTGGATCTACAGACTATGTATGCAGTGAATGCACAAGCATCAGCAAGATGTTTCCAGCTGTCATTATCTTCAGTTAGGACGCTGCTGCCCTGCTCCCGTTGCCTGATGATTTATTAAGAGCTATTTATGCCTGAGCCAATATTTCCTTCTGTTACCCTATCTATTTGCAGTGTCCTCTGCAGCTCCACTACATTGCTTTGATTTATGATTCATGCTATTTTATTTTCTTCAGAGTTCTGCTGTATTTATTTATGTTGCCCTGAAGAGCCCATTTGCAAATGTACCAGTCCCAGCAGCTTCAGCCAGGCCCCCCCTCCCTGCCTGCACACGATATCATCTCCTCCCTTTGAATAAGTCATTGCTTTTATGGAGAGCAATGAATTTCCATAAGAAGTTTCCATATAAGACCCAGTGTGGGGTCATTAGTAAACATCTCTCACCTGTTAATGGGGATGATTTGAATTTCTGTAGTGGTTTTTAATAGGCAAAGGTGTAATTAAGACATTCATTAAAAAAAAATTAGCTGTTGTAATTAATTTTCTTTAATGGGGGAGGGGAATACAGGGTTATGTAACTTTATTAGACTAAGATAAATGTATAGACCTTTATAAAAGCCCTGTTTCTCTTGTCTTACAGAGTATGCAAAAACCCCTTTGCTATCTGAGCTGGAATGAAATTCTAGGACACTGAAACCAGAGAGGCAGCAAAGACTCATTCCCTGCAGCCATTTCCCAGTATATATCTGGACTATTTCAAATATTCTAAGCAACAGCACCCCTTTCCCTCCCTTTCATCAGCCTTGTGGGTATTTCCACTCTGACTCCATCTGTCTCCTTTTCTTTTGTGCCACCTAATAGTTGCTCCCCAGTTCCATCATCCTCTATAATGTCTTTGGCACTGATGAGTAAGCGTAAAGGATATCGTGGGTCTCCATTAGAGTGCATTTATTCTGCTGAGTAATAACTATACCTTTTTAACTCAATGAGAGATCTGTACAGTACTGAGGGCTTGTCTTAACATCGCATGATGGAGAGAGACTGTACCCCCACCATGGTCCTTGACATCAATCAGGGGTGTTGGAGGGGTCCATTGTTTCTCATGGTGCATTGCCACGGTTGGTCTTCTTGCAAACCTTGTTACCATACATCAAGAAAGCCAGATCATTGAACATCTCCTGGATATGACCATTATTTGTATTATATTCCCATGAATCTCCCTGGAGTCAAAACATTTGCTTGGCTGAGAAACACTTTGCTCCTAGTACTAAACTAAGGAGTACTTGCGCTAGTGCGTCCCACAAACCCATCCCATACCTGAAGCTGATTGTCCTTTCCTATCATGCAATTACAGATACCCTATTTCACTTACACCACTGTTTTCCACTGCTTTGCCACACTTTTCACTTCCCACAAGCACAAATAAGCTTCATACTGCCCCACTGTATCCCTTTCTGATGGCTTGTACTGACTTTGCCTACTGAGCAGCTCGGCTACACTCCAAGTATCTCTCTCTCCAAACCATCTTCTTACAAACCCTTGTTCATTCCTCTCACTACAGTACATGACAAACGATTGTGTCATCCTTCCACTCCAGGGTCCTGATCTGCGTGACAAAGAGCTTCTAATCTCCCCCCATTGTTCATCTCTTTCTCCCCTTAATCTTAGTCAGCTCAATGTGTCAACAGCCCTTGCTCGAAATCACTTATCGCACACCAAATTTATTTAGAATTAATCAGAGACAATTTGAGGTGTTTATTAAAGCAGCAACAATCTCAGCTTGACCTTGCAGCAGAATTTCTGTCTCAAAGAAACAACTCTCTTCTTTTCGCCTTACACAGAGTTGAGAAACTTTCATTACGGAGCTAACGAAGGTGAAACGTGCTGCTGCGGTCCAAGGAATTGCCAGAGACAAATTCTGCCTCACAAACCTGGTATTGTCTCCATTTCTTTTGTGTTAGTTTGACAGAAGAACACACAAACCTTACAGGAGTTACCTGGACTGTCTGAGCGGAGAAAGGATCTTTTTGTGCCGGGTTTCCTCCCTAAACCTCATACACTCAGACAGACAGGGGAAGTGGGAAGACCAAGGTCACATAGAATCATAGAGTAGTTAGGGTTGGAAAGAATCTTTAGATCATCCAGTTCCAACCCCCTGCCATGGGCAGGGACACCTCACACTAGATCATGTCACCCCAGGCTCTGTCCAGCCTGGCCTTGAACACTGCCAGGGATTGAGCATTCACCACTTCTCTGGGCACCCTGTGCCAGCACCTCACAACCCTCACAGTAAAGAACTTCTTCCTTATCTCCAACCTGAACTTCCCCTGTTTCAGTTTGAACCCATCATCCCTTGTCCTATCACTGGAGTCCCTGATGAAGAGTTCCCTTCCAGCATTCTTGTTAGGCCCTGTTCGGATATTGGAAGGCTGTTATGAGGTCTCCACACATAGAAATGGTGTTCTGTTTCTTCTTCCTTGCTAAATCACTTGCAACCAGTGTAACACGTCTACAAGACATGGTTGAGTCTCTGCTACTGGAGATGTTCTAATTAACCTGGAAGGGTTTTACCAAGAGAAACAGAGTGCTCCTGGGAGCAGAGACCCA
>JANHGB010011686.1:0-13719 GCA_026283785.1 Coracopsis vasa | reverse complement strand
GAGGTGCTGCAGCCCCTGATCATCCTTGTGGCCTCCTCTGGACTTGTTCCAACAGCTCCGTGTCCTCCTTATGTTGAGGACACCAGCACTGCACAGTGCTGCAAGTGGGGTCTCACAAGGATAGAGTGGAGAGACAGGATCACTAACCTCTCAGAGTCTCTGGTTATATTCAAGATAGGTCCATCCTGGCATTAAAACTGCTTGATGATTTTGAAATAAAGACAGTAAATACAGTAGCAGTGTTTGCCAAAATGAGAAATGAATGCACTGGGGAGCATAACAGTTGGCTTACTGTGGAAGAAAGCTGCTTTCAAATACAAGAGGAGTAGCATAATGGGTTTTGAAAACATACACTTCAGCTGTGTAAGAAGGGAAACTCCTTTGCCTTTTGTAATAAATATAGTATTACTCTGAACAACACAAATTGCTCAACTCCTCAGGGCTTTCACAAGCAGCACTGGTTCAGCTGTGTCAGGTCATTGGACAATATTCTTACTTTCTACCTTTCTTGTTCTTGCATGCAGCTGAATTTCAGTTAGATTCTGAACTGGTGGTGTGCTCTTGAGGAAACCTTTGTGGTACTGGAGTTCCATACTTTGTTAAGGATGGTGTTGGGGTTTTTTTTACATTCTGATTCCAGTCATTGGTATGTTTGAGGTTTTGGGGTGTTTAAGGAGTCAGTGGTGCTTTAATTCTCCTATTTGAGAAAGCATGGTAGAAATGAGGTGAATTGTGGCAGACCTGGTTACTAGAGACTTAACTATCTTTTTGAGGACCAAGAGAATAATTTGTTACTTCTTGGATCTGACTGCGTGTTGCTTTCTGTAATTAGCACAAAATAAGCTATTGATATGAAAGCACTTCAACAGGATACTTCCTTACTGTATAAAGTGTCTTGGTTGACTGAAATCTTCATGAAAATCAGAGGATTTCATGTGGTGGTAGCTGGAAATTCTTAACTCTATGAGATGATAAGAAAGCTTGGAAGATGGTAGAAACAATCAAGATAAGACACTTGCAGCTTCCCATCACTGCAAGGAGTCACAGCACAGCATTTGTGACAGATGTTGTTAGATCAGCAGAGGCTTTTCAAATTCAGGACTGATTTGTTAAGGTCAACTGCTAGCCACATGCAGTGGCAGATGTGAGACTGTCTGAACAAACAATATCTGTTACTGGATGGAAGAGAGCTTTCCAGGAGTACTTTTAGTAAACAACTTCAAGTTGTCTATAGCCTCGCCTTTGTAACTTCATAAACATCCTTTTAACTTTCTTCATTTTTCCCCCCACTTTTCCTTTCTTCATTTCTTTCCACTTTCTTCTTTTTTCCCCTTTTTCTTTCTTCTTTTCCACCTTTTCCCTTGGCCTGCATCACAGAGTTAATCTTAAATCCAGAGTATTCTAATGAGAAAATGTTCTGATTTCTTATGAATTTCAAAAGAAAAATGGAGATTTACTTGGATGATTTTTACCAGGTTGGTTGGTTTGGGCAGTTTTAATGTGACTTTGCACAGCTGGTTGGAGAAAGGTGTATATTAACTTGGATAAATCATGTGTTACAGGGGCAGTTGAGCCAGTAGGGTGTCACAGTATATGTTTGAAGTACTGTTCATGTGGATCTCTTAGTGCAAGTCCAGCCTGACCACCATCTGCAGAGTACTTTACCTGTAAGTGGAATCACAGAATAATTAGGGTTGGAAAGGACCTTAAGATCATCTAGTGCCATGGGCAGGGGCACCTCACACGAGACCATGCTGCCCAGGGTTCTGTCCAACCTGGCCTTGAACACTGCCAGGGATGGAGCATTTACCACTTCTTTGGGCAACCTGTTCCTTATATCTAACCTGAACTTCCCCTGTTTAAGTTGTTTGAACCCATTACCTCTTGTCCTATCACTACAGTTCCTGATGAAGCACAGCAAAAGCTCAGCTCCACTCCTTATCTCAGATTGCTCCTTTGCAGTCCTTTTGATTTCTGAAATGAAGAGGGGGTTAGTATGAGCACATAGGTCCTAGACAGGATTGACCAACATGCCTTCTGTACCTTTAATTCTGTGCCACATTTTGTTTTGGTTATCTCTTATATGTAGTATGAATTTCCTTGTAGCCTAGTGTTTGAGAGTACTATTCTGCTTTGTTGTCTACCAAACTCCTCTTGTGAGCAAACATACTACTGTGTTGGGAGTTGGATGACTTTTAAGATAACTTTTAGCATGCTGTTAAACTCTGAATGGAGGGAGAGGGGGAAACCTACAACCCTGGTCTGTTAAGAAATAGTACTTATTCCTTAGGGTGCCAAAGTGTTTCTACATGGAGGACATGAAAATACAGGTGACAAGACTCCTTGGATACCTAAGGTGCTGCACGAGTGCTCATCTGAGTAGCCCCACCAGTTTCAGTTGGGCTGCTGAGCTACCAAAAGCTTCTGTTATGGATGTATGGTGTTGCTGGAGAATGTTATAGACTACCAGTATAGCCAAGTATATTGTGAGGTTTTTATACAGGGGCCACATTTTCCTTTAAAAAGGAACTTAAAGCAAAACAAACCAAGTAATTTAAAAAAACCCTCCATATAACCCAAAAGTTATTATCCAGAAAAGTAGCTCACTTAATGTGTGGGTAGGGTTTTTTTGTTCTCATACCTCTGGAGTTGGGTGATGTGCTTACAGAGGACATAGTGAACTAACAAACAGCTCACTGCAGCTGAAAGGAGTTTTTGCTCCTATCACTAATCTTGTGCCAGGGCACATCAGGCCCCTCCAGATGCCATTTAACCTCACTAATACAGCCATGTTATTGAGTTAAAGCAGCTCACAGAGGAGTCTGACAAGTTCCAGAGCCAGTGTTGCGGGATGGATGTGACTGGGAGCAGGAGGGGAAGAGAGGAATAAATGGCAAAGGAGTAGTGGGGAGAGACTTCTTTCCTCTTCATTGTTAGCCAACTATTCTGCTGCCTGTCAAGCTGAAGATGCAGACTTCTGAGAACCTGGAAACACTCTGTCTGTCCCCTGTTGTAACATCAGTTGCATCAAAACTCCATTTCTTAATGGTTTACCATGCCTATAACATAACCACTGATACCCAGATGCTATGAGAGATCACAATACACACAAGAACTTCCCAGGGCAAAAATAAATCTTAAATTCAGGTTAAACAGGACTCCCTACACTTGATTTATGTAGGCTGGGGCAGAGTTTACCAGACTCACTCTTTCCAAACTAATACCAAACTGAAGAGAGCTTGTACAAGTGTTGATAATTCAGTGATGTGAAGAAAGAAATAAAACAAGTAAACAAACCCAATCACTTGATGTCTCATAGTAGTGTTCTTCCATCTCCATGTCAGTGTTATGCCTTCATTCTGCTCTAGCACATCCCTCCACTGTTGAGTACAGCTGCATATAGTACAGTAAATGTAACCAGACAGCAAAGACTAAATGGTGAACTTCACATTGTGGAATATGTAACATAACTGTGGTGTGATCCTTGTCACGTATGAGTCCTTGTCTGTGTTTCAATTTGTCAGGGAATTATGTAGAAGTGTAGGATTGCCATCTCTCCTTACCCAGTTTACTGTAAGGAGAGATGCAGTACTTCATTTCATAAGAACACTGTCCTCTAAGTGTTGGAAAGGGCTGTGTGTGGACTGCTTTAAGAGGAAATTTCATGGTCGTTTCTCTGGCTTCTGCATCTTCTGGGGTAGCTTTTCCAGGGAAAAGCAGAAATACTGAATTAGAGATATAAAAGAAAAATACTGGGAGCTTGCTGCAAATGTTTGAGAGGGTTTGTTTTCCATTGGCAAGGAAGGATGGTATTTGAGCTTCTAATTTGTGTAGTTGAGAGAAGGGGTTTTGTGGACTCAGCTTCTGGCTCCTGCTACTGGAGCAAGGATTATGTTAGGTTCTCTGGCTTTGTACAGAAGATCTTGGGGAAAACAATTCTGTTGAGAAAGAAGAATCTGGCTTTTCCTTCCAGGAGAAGGGCCTGTAAACATAAGAGATAAATATACTGTGGAAAGACGTCATTGTAGTCCTCTGGCTGGTGATACGGTGGTGTTTGTCTCTCCAGTTACATGCTAGGGAGGTAGCTCTGTGATTGTGAACTCTCTGTCCCTTATCTATGTTTTGTTTGGGCCCTCCCGGAAAGAAATTCATCTTTTAACTCAATATTCTATGGGTAGACTTGGATTGATGACCTTAAAAAATTGAAAGCATTCAATTTACAGAGAAATCTGTGCAATGAAAGAGTTTTAATGTTTCATAACCTCTGCTCAGGAGGACCTTTGAGTCAACTTGTTTGTAACTTTTTATCCTTTGTTGTTGTGGCTGTTGTCAGGTTTCTGTAAGTAGTAGAAACTCTCAACAGTCAGTTGAGAATTCCAGTGTTATGAAGAACAGTGATCAAATGAACTGTTTTCATCTGTTGCAAACTTTCTACCATATAGTGTGGAAATGCCCAGAGGCAGTGAATATCCTTAGGAAGAGGCATGGTTAAAGTGGATCATAATTTACAGCAGCTCTTTTGGTGTCAGATGGAAATCAGTGTCTTTAGGATTTCCTGCCACACTATTAAGAATCAGCTTTCTCTGCCTGCCTAAAAATGTCATTATTACCTTCCCAAGGACTTCAAATCAACTTCCAACCAACTTCTCAAGGAATAGACCAGTGGATTTAAAGAATTCCCTAAATCACACTTCTGTTGAGCAGCATCTAGAAAACAAAGTCGAGGCAATTGCATTTCTATTACCTCAATCAGATGGTGTGTAGACTGTTTTTTGGGGTGTGTTTTAGCATATGATACTCTTCTAGATAGGATAAAATGCTTTTGTTCCTTTTTTAATGCTTCAGGCTTCCTTATGGGTGTGTTGGGGTTTTTTCCCCCTTTCCTCCTTTTGAGCCTACATTATCCTCTGTGGTCCTTATGTTATTTAGGCTATTTGAAGAAAAGCAGTTACCTTGAACTTTAGATGTATGGTGTAAATCTTGATAGGTATTAAATTGAAACTGGTTTTAAAGTCATGCCATAGGTTGTTAAACTACTAAAGCTAAAAGCTCTGGTGTGATGCAGTTATGGTGCCACAGTTCATTTTATTCATAGAACTGGGATAAACCATTGCAATATGATTTTACTGTGGTGTAGACTTGTATAGCTTCTGTTGTGCTGGGACAGTGAGATGGTTAAATACAAGGCTGTAAAAGTCCAGAGCACTATCTGACAAACACATTCTCCCAAATCACTTGATAGTTCCCATGGTATCTCTGATAACATTCCTGGGACAAATGAGTGATGTGTCAAGCAGGGATTGAGCGCATGAAGATGGGTAGTGCTGATACAACACAGCTGGCTTCCTTATTACCTGATTTATTAGCATGGGTGCACATAATTTTCATCTCTTGTAGAGGTCTTTATGATTCCCCTTGTAAGTATGGCAAATGGATGTATGTGTAGAAGATTTGCTTTGGTTTTTCTTTAAATGATAAGAGTAACAAACCAGATTAATGGGCAGTTTTTCATTAGAGAAAACATGTCTAGTTGAGATAGATCAGATTGCTAATGAAATGGACTGGTGATGCATGGCAGGAGAGATAGGATCTGTTGTTCATATCTAACTGAAAGGGGCTAATGCAGGGGTTTCTTTGATATTCTGGGGAAGGGAATAAGTGATTTGATTATTTTGTCTGAATTCCTGTTACTTGCTTTTAACCCTAGATCTTTAGTCTGGTTTAACCCCTCTTAGGAGCACTCAGGTGCTGTCTGCTGGGAAACCTTGATTAATGACGCTTCATCTTATTGAACATCAGCTAAATACACCCAGGTCACTGGTGGGTTTTTGCATATTGGAGTTAAGTTTTTGTAGGGAAGAAAAAGAAGAGTAGGTTTGACTCTTGTTTGAGCCTGGCTGTCATTGGAGCTAGTGTCAGAGAGCTGTCCTCCCTGCGTTTCTTCCTTAAATTGGGCATTTTGGATTTGATCCTTGGCATGTCACTGTTGCTGCTTTGTTGCTGTGATACAATACTTACTCATGCCATCCGCTGCAGAGTATTAGATCTGAGCTGAAATGTTGTGTAACTTACAACTGTTTTCACAGCTGGTGTTCATGATTTTACACCTTAGTTCTCTGAGTGAGATAAGCAGCTTGTAAGATATTTATTCCAAAGAAAAATGGTGAAATGGCAGAATTACCATTCCAAAGTATGAATTGGTCTTTGCAAGGGAATAGCAATTGGTGGCTTTTCCCCAAAAGCTCACTGAAGTTGTTCTGCTCAGTTCATAGGATCATAGCTTGGGAAGGGAACACTCCAGTGTTGCGGTGTTTGAACTCTCAGTGTAAGGCAAGCAGTTGGGATTACAGAAGAGGGGTTTCAGTCCATTGTAGCAATTACTTTTTGCTTATGGAAACAAGAAGTCTTATCAGATAATGACTGAATATTAAAACCACTGTTGACTATTGTTCCAGCTACTAAATGGAAGGTGTTTTGGTAAGACACCTGAGGAACTGGCATTATCAGAGTGAGTTATTAAATTTAAGACTTCAAATGAAGTTGGTTTAATAAGAATAATCCTAAAACAATCAGAAGAAGCATGACCTCTTCTTGTGGTTTGTTTAAATTTTGAAGTGAGACTTTTGCATACTCAATATTACAGGGCAATTGCCTTTTTCTTGTCTTGATAATTGCCTTATGATGAGCAGCAGTGCTAGTATCAATACTACAGTGAATGCATGATGCTAAGGGATTAGTTGTCTGGTGATAGACAGGCCTTGAAAACGCTTCAGAGGGAGAACATTCCTTTCTTGCAGATGAAATGAGAACTAATCTTTCACCAGAACAAGTGGAATCCCAACTGACTGCTAAATGAGGTGATAGCAGTGTTGCTGGAGTGGCTTAGAACCCCAGCAACCAATTAAAAACAAGAACAAAGGATGCATTAAACCAAACCAACTTCTCAGTTAGAACCATGGCTGCTTTTGTTGTGCTCATGCAACTTTTGAACAGTTACAGTATTTGAAGTGTACTGCACTTAATCCATCTTTTTGAGAGCTAATGTGAAATACTAATGGAGGAATTTTGCTTATCAGCTTAGAGAGAAACCGCGCTTTCAAATGAAAATGCCAAGTCATAGCCAAACATTGTCTTAATAGGCCAAAAAGCTGGTAAACCTGATGTGACTAAGATTGCAATAGATTAGTTAGGCCAAAGCATGGAAATTCAGGGTTAATCCTTTTGAATTATTGGAGTTGATTCTTAAGGAAAACACTTATCACATGAGGTCTAAAGTATGTGAAGTATTTTGTATTGGGGTAAAAAGACAAGGTTCCTTTAAAGCAGCTTTTGCGGTTTTTAAGCCAGGTTACATAATAAAGGATTAGGGAACAGAATGAGCCAAATCGGATGAATGGGAAGTTAGAATGATGCGCTGCTGCTGTGTATGACTTCTGATGAGAGTGACTTGGTACTTATTCATGTCTATATTTCAAATAAAGTTAATTCAGGAGTTCATTTTCCATAAATACATTTATTGCCATATGTTTATTCTTTATTTCTTGTGTGAAACACAGGCTGGGAATAGTGAGTCATTCTCTAATACACTTAAATAGATATTTTCAGTTTTGACAATATTGTTTCTTAATTTGCTGTCTATACAGAACATACTATTCCCCATAGTGACAAACCTGGTGGCTATGCAAATGTTAGCCAACAAAAGAGATTTAGCAATGCAGAGTTTGTTTCTCTGGACTTAACTGTTGGGTTTTGGTTTTTCTTTCACAGATGCCACCTTCAATGAACAGCAAGATCTTTTTTGTCAGAAGTTGCAACAGTGTTGTGTCCTCTTTGACTTCATGGACTCTGTTTCAGACCTGAAAAGCAAAGAAATTAAGAGAGCAACACTGAATGAACTGGTTGAATATGTTTCAACGAATCGTGGAGTGATTGTTGAATCAGCTTATGCTGACATAGTGAAAATGGTATGTAGAATGCTCATTATATTTTCAATGTTAATAAGATATCTTAATCAGTTTATGACTCTGATGGCATCTAACTCAGGCTTGCTGTTGGTTATTCTGCTTATGCAATATAGTATAATTCATGAATGATAACTTGGTCTACAAAATTGCTTAGAAAGGCTTGTAAAAACAACTTGAGTTTTAATTATTAGCTGAAATATGATGCATGCAGATTAATGAAAATGAAAGAGCAGGTATATTGCAGATGCTTGCAGTCTGGGTAAGCTTTGAAGTTGTTCTCATTCAGAAAAAGGCAATATTTCAGTGCTGCCTGTCTGTTTGTTTAAGAATGGCAGTAGAGGGAAGGCTAAAGTTTTCTAGTAAAGATTCTTGTGGGTACTAGTGTCAACAGAAAGGTTTATCAGTGTGGGGAAGCAGCTCTGCTTTGTAAATACTTTCTGTGCCTGACTGTTACTGTTTTGGCCTTGGAGAGCTGTGCTAGAGTAGTCTAAGTGGTTGGCTTGAGTTGTAAACCATGGGATGATTTATCCTGTGCAGTTTCTACCAATGGCTTGTTGAATAAGCAACAAAATAGTTGTGGTTACTCTCTGCTGACTTTCCCAGGTATATTAGATTCGTTTTCGTGTGCTACCTAAGCAGTGTTTCAGCTATGCCTGTACTCCATGTACAGGGAGCTCAACCGAGGGATGTTTGCCAATCATCTGGAATACTTGAAAACTGCCTTTTCTAGAAATGTTCAGTGTAGAAAGAATGTTGTTTAGTGCCCGTGCATTCAGGCTAATGGTTCTCTAAACTTCAATTGAGTTTACAGACACACAACACTGACTTCAAAAGTAGCTATCAGGAGTGTAAGCAGACCAGCTTAAACATATGGCTTATGTCTCTTGTGGTTTTCTATGCAATGCAAGCTGTTTTTTTCCTTAAGGTTTTTCATTGGGTTTTGTTTGGTTTTGTTGTTTTTTCCTCTGAGCAGCTGATACCAGATCTTTAATAGAAATAAGCGTGGAAATGTGCCATTGTACTGAAGGGCTGGAATTATTGAGACCCTGTTAATCATTTTGCCTGGTTCACCAGGTGCTTAGTAAGTTTTACAAAAGATCTAGGACACTGGGGGGGTTTGTATAGTTTTGCTTTTTTAAAGGACCTGTGTTTCTGTCCTCAATGTGTTCTACACAAGAAAATCAAGGACAGAAGGGACAGAGCATGTCCACCTCTTCTCTGGCTTTTTTATTGCTGCTGGTGGCAGCAGGCCTGAACCCTTGCAGTATTTTCTTACCCTGTGTGCTCTCTATAGCCTTTTCTTAGAAGAAAGAGTATACTAACTAGCTTATCATACTTGTTGAAGGGAGCTTTTCTTTTACACTGGAGTTGTTTTCTTTTCTTGGAGATAAGGTGGTGTTGAGCTGTTCTTTTGAGGTTATTGTTGTGCCAATGATTGGGCTCTCTGGATGCTTGCTTTTCCTTCCCTAACAAATTTCTGTCTCCTTTTGTCCCCTAAAATGACCAAAAATGAAGAAGGCCTAAAATGCCCAGTGAGAGCTTTTTCAGAGCTTGAGACAAAAGATCCCTCCAAGCCTGAATAGTATTTCTAGTCTCCCAGGCAACTGGCAACAGCAAAGGTCTTTGCTGTGAATCAGGCCCAAGTACCAGCTTTCAGAAAGAGCTCTGGCTGGGTCTCTCCCTCCAGACAACACGTGTGTCAGGCTTGAGGCCTTCCTTTGTAGTAAAATTTCTATGAGATTTAAAAGAGGTTTTTCTTTTTCTAATTCTTTAGATTTTGGACAGTGTTACTACATGAAAAGAAAAAGCATTCGAGGTATTTTACAGGGTCTGAAGGATAGTGGATTTTGGGGTGAAAAAGTAGAATTCAGCCTTAATAAAACCCAGCTATTATCTGACTGGTAGTAAAGGATGAACAGCCTCCAAAAATTCCCTGACAAAGCCAGAGTGGCATCAGTGGCAGAAGCAGAGCCAGTTTCTTTCCAAAGCCCCTTGGCTTTCCCGAGGCCTGGGACACCTTTCCTCCAGCTTGCAGAGGGAAGCAGCCCAGTTTCCTTGGAGCTGCCCAAGACTTGGGGAGGCAAACTCAACAGTCCCTTACAGATATCAAGAGGAAAATAGGTGGTGTTCCTGACCAGTGCATAGGCAAGGCCTGTGCTGGTGAGGAGGGCTCCAAGCATTCCTTCCCTTCACATGGTCTCTGTTACCTTGATAGCCGGTACCAAACAATAGTGGTTTGTGTAGCTGTTCCTGCTTGGATCCTCAGGTAGGGAGCACTGATGGAAGTGATACCAGTGTCTTCAAGCCACCAAGGATGGAACAAGATCATAAAAACCCCCAACCCCCTTTGTTTAGGCAGATGTGCAAGACATGCTGCAGATTCTTTTTGGTGCTTCATGCAAACTGATTTCAATACAATTCCTTTGCCAAAGCCTTTGAATTAAGAACTTAGGAAGAGTTTTACTCATAAATAGTTTTGAAGGGGTAGCCCAGAATACCCCCTTTCTGGTCATCTAAAAGTAGTATCTTCTCTGTTTGGAAATCCTCAGTTGGAAGTGCTCTGAAGCCAACGGCAAATCTGGGTTTGGTGTTGTATGTTCAGTTTGAAAACATCCTGGGAAGTTTACAAGCTCTAGCCTTTATCCCAAACCTTTAGGTGTGGGAGTGTAACAGAAATGTCCCTCCAATAAACCACTCCTCCGTTTCCTTGTCCCTGCCAGCCTCCTTTTGTTCCCCACCAGCATATCAAAATCCAGTGTAAATGAGTGTCCCAGCGGCTTGCATGAGCTGGGAATTCAGCATTTCAAAACCCATCTGTTATCCCTATCTGCACACTCAGAAACTGGAATTGAATCTTCTGTCTCTCCAGAAGCTTAGCTCCTTGGGAAGTGCGCAGGTAATCATAAAATCTTGGAATGGTTAGGGTTGGGAAGGACCTTAAGATCGTCCAGTTCCAGTCCCTGGAAGTCAGTTTATGCAATAGCTTTGTATCTTGTTTAATGAGGCAGCTGATTCCTCAGTGCAGAGCCAGCTGGGTGACTTCAGGATCTTTTTAAGTCCTTTTGCCAGATTCTTCAGACACCTTGGAGACTCCCTTGGAGCTATGCAGCAGCACTTGCTGCAGACTGACATTATCTGTGGTGTTCAATAGGCTTGGGTGGTCAGTAGCTATTTGAAACAGATTTGGTCAAAAAGAATAAAGGGTTTGAAAGATGATGGGAAAAGTTGGGCTACAAGTGATAAAACAGTCAAAAATGCAGAAACAAAATGAACTCTGTGTTCTCTTCTGCTCATGTTAAAGAGGCTTAAAATCCACTATGTTACATCTGGCAAAAGAGATGCTATTTCTTTCTCTTCTGCCATCTGAAAGATTGGTCTTTTCCCCAGCCTACTGTATACTTCAAAAATCCCTGAAGAAACCTTTTCAAACTTGCCCTTTTGAATTGGATTTGACAATTTGCACTTCAAGTAACTTGGTAGCTATTTTGCTAAGCTTTTCTTCCAAAGTTACTCTGTGTTAAGTCAGACATTTACAATTGTTAATATGTTTCTGACTGCCCCAAACTGTGAACATCCTGAAATCCTGAAAGGTGAAAGATTGCAAACAGTTCTTCAGTTCTTACTTTAAAGTGAGAAATAGCTTGAAATTAAGTGAAGAACTCTAAAATGAAAGATATTTTGGGGGTTGTCTGCCTTAGATGTGGAGAGCTCTGTTAAAATAATAAGTGGCTGGTCATGCTGTGTTTATTGTTTTATATAGAATCATGGAATAGTTTGGGTTGGAAAGGACCTTAAAGCTCATCCAGCTTCAACCCCCTGCTCTGGGCAGGGATGCCTCACACCAGAGCAGGTTGCTCCAAGCCCCTGTGTCCAACCTCACCTTGAACACTGCCAGGGATGGGGCAGCCACAGCTTCTCTGGGCACCCTGTGCCAGTCAAACCAGCTCTTGGTGACACAGAGTTGAAAATTGCTCTTTGTAAGGGGAAACTACAACTTTCTTTTCACTTTCTTGGTTTCAGAGAAGAATCCTAAACGTGACCGTGTCCAGCTCCAAACTTGTAACCCAGCTGAAAGACAAATGTTACTTCATTATTTTCAATGGCCTGTTTCAGACTTCTTGCTGTTTGGATTTAGCAGTTTTGAGGGGAAGGGGGTAAAGGAAATAATAAAAAGGGCATTAAAATATTTATCTGTTATATTGGGGTTTTTAAATATGGTTTTGTTTCATGTAATGTGAGGACCACAGCAGCACCTTGCTGAGCATGACCTGTGCAAGCGTAAAAAGTGGTACAATGAAATTCTCTTCTCTTGCAGATTAGTTCTAATATTTTCAGAACACTTCCACCTAGTGATAATCCAGATTTTGATCCAGAAGAAGATGAACCAACTCTTGAAGCCTCATGGCCCCACATACAGGTATGTGATCCCTTTATGGAGTCATGGAATCATAGGATGGCTTGAGTAGGAAAGGACCTTAATATCAGGACAAGGTGGAAGGGTGCAAGGCCACTACAGTCAGTAGTGGCATCATCTGACTTCAAGATACCCCTGTCTCTCAGGAGTAAAACTGTACATGTTAGTTCACTTTAGGTTATAAGTAAACTGTAGTTCTTTATATAGAAAAGGACTTGTGCTTTCTGTGACCAGTTCACTTGTGCTTTAGGCTTATCTAAGAGAAACTGAAAGAGGCTTGTAGCCTTTTTCTAAGTGACTTTTGGCCAGGCTGTCTGCTCATTGATTGTGGATTTCCCTCTCCTGCACTCGTGGTTCATCCTGGAATGGATTCCTCACTTCAGCACAATAGAAACAGTTTGTGCTTTCCTCTTTCTTTTACAGTTTGTGTGCTATTGAATGGTAGAAGACTGAGTTTGATAAATTACTATTTGCCTTCCAGTAGCACAAAGGTGCTGGAAGCATCAAATTTTGGGTATGGAGGAAGGTGGTGTGCACACCCCTTACTCCTCTTCCCTTCCACAGACTACATTATTACTTTTGCTATAATCTGAAGACCTGCTTGGGAAGGGGGAGGTATGGATATTTCTATCTTGATGTGGCAGTTGGGTACCAGTTTTCTGGAAAAGAAAGAAAGAAAAACCTGAGTATTTATTCTTCTCTGGTTGAATCTGTTGGCATTTCTCTATAACATGCGAGATAGTGGGTTAGTAAGTTACCAGTGTGTGTAGTCACAACTTAAGACTCAGTACAATGAGTACCATTTGAGAGATGTTGCTTTAAATCAACACTCAAGATGGTTTGTAACAGCCAAACTAGGTTGAACAGGTTGGCATTAAAGCTGCTGTATATTTTGAAGCCTGGGGAGTTGCAGAGTTGATGGAATTGGTAGCTTAAAGCAGTAACATTCTAGTGATCTCTGGGAGAAAGAAGATGGAATCACCAAAGGTAACAGGAGTTATTGCATAACTTTTTGACCCAAGCAAACCAATTTTGGGAACCAAAATGACCAAATCCAACAGTTCTCCCCTGATTTAGTATTTCCAATGGTAATGCTTCAGTTAAACTCAAGGAGGTTCAGCATACCTGTCTCTTATTTTCTGGTTTTAGGAAAAAGCAGCCAGTATCAGTTGTGGATAGAATCCATTCTTGTCTCGTGGAGTCATAGAATGGTTTGGGTTGGAAAGGACCTTAGGAGCATCCAGCTCCAACCCTTGCCACGGGGAGGGACACCTTCCACTAGAGGAGGTTGCTCCAAGCCCCTGTGTCCAACCTGGCCTTGAACACTGCCAGGGATGGGGC
>JANHGB010011684.1:20387-38287 GCA_026283785.1 Coracopsis vasa | reverse complement strand
TAGCTGGTGCAGTGCTGTGTTTTTGACTTTCAGCCTGGGAACAGCACTGATAACACCGATGTTTTCAGTTGCTGCTCAGTAATGTTTAGTCTGACCAAGGACTTAGTCTCATGCTCTACCAGTGAGGAGAGGCACAAGAAGCCGGGAGGAAGCAGAGATGGGACACCTGACCCAAACTAGCCAAAGAGGTGCTCCAAAACGTAATCTGGCATAGAAAGGTTGGATGAAGAAACACCTTCTTAGTAAAGCAAAGAAATGCTTTAAGGAGAGAAATATTAAAAAGTTACTCTTATGAAAACATTGTTCAAGTGAAGTTTAGCACAGTTGAGCTTAGGAAAACAATGCCTCCTGCAGCTAAACGTGTTTATACTGTTCTCCAAATCATACCAAAAGTACCCAAAGTAAATGTAATCTATTAAAAACTCATGTGTGCTGCACTTCTATCACCTGAACACAGCCTCTTTTGGGAACACCACACCAAGGGATGTGCTCCAAATACTCCAGCTCCCTGAGCAGTTGCAGTTCAAAACTGTGTGAGGATTTCTGGGCACTAAGCAGAAAAACTCCGATAAAGGCCACATGCCAAGCTTCCCAGAGCACAGATTACAGCATGATACATAGCTGGATGCCACTTGGATGTGGGTCCACACAGATCCAGAAAGTCTATTACTTTACACCACCTCATTTAGTTTACGTTACTTCACCAGTCAGCATTTCAAACCCTTCACCCTGCCATAACACTATTTTGAGCAAGGGGCGCAAAGCAATGGGTGTAAGTTGGACTCTTCTCTGCACCAATCAGCATTGTACTACATACAAAATTTAAATAATAAGAAAAGCAATAAACATTTTCTGCTAGGAAATCTCAGCCCTTCTAAAACAGTTAAAAGTGCTTCTGTTTTAAAACTCTGCCAATGTTATATGCCTTCGCATGATTTCAGAAACAACATTTTGAAACAGCCTCAGGAAGAGCAAGTTACAGTCACCATAAGGAAATTAGTCATAAGCCTATAACTATGCATTATTGCATCCTTTTAAATGCACACACATGCATTGTCTTCCCCAAAATTCCCAATGAAACTCATTTACAAGTGCTAGGTCTCTCTTCCAAAACAGTATTTCCTACAGCAGAACATATTGATTTTCAACAGTGAGAAGAAAAAGAAGGAAGAAGTAATTTTGTTATTTTTAAAGTTCTGTTAGAACTTTAAAGAGTAAAACCTGATGAGCTGTACCTCATTTCTAATCTATCTACCCTTATTAAATGGATCCAGGTGTTAAGTAGCAGTTTTATTCCCAAACAAATGTTGATCCCAAGCAAATCATGGATTACCATATTAAATCACTTAACACAACTTTTCATTTTCCAAATTAACATTCTTTATTAACTGAAACAGACTGGGATTTTTCCTCCTTAAAAAAAAAAATTCAGATTTAACTATTAAGCAACACAATATGTAAAGCATCATAATACAACATGAAATAAAATATTAATTATATTGCAAAATTCCCTAAGTTACTGCCAACAAATCCTTAAGCTAACTTAGCAGGACTCTGAAGTCTTTAATAGAGGCAAATGCCAACTAAAACGTTTTGGCAAGTGGTATACTGGAAGAACATTTTGAAATGCTGTGAGAAATAAGAGACCACATAAACTGTTGCACAAATAGCTGTATTTCAGAATGTTTTACATAGTAAAAGGCTGTCAAATGCACAGCTTACCTCTTGAAATACCATCTATTTAATAGTTCTATTAGTTTGATGAATTTGATTTTTTGCAATAATTTACTTAATATTGCTGTATAGATCTCAAGGGTGTCTCTGCTCTGGGCTATTTGTACACAGCACAAGAGAATTTTAAATTATCTTCTGTTTTAAACAAATAGCTTTAATATACATCTGTGCATGCTACATTCGTCTTATACTGCAGCTTGACATGACATTCCATTTGCTTTCTTTTTTATTATATGAAAAGGCCCTTTTTATCAAAGTTGTTGCATCGATTTTTAATGAAGTGCACAGTTCAAAAAGCAGTAAAATACAGTGTTTGCAGAGAGTCCAAGTCATTGTTCAACTAGATTTTCTTCACTTGACATATTTTGTCTTTGCACACAAGGGGGAGGCTTGAAGTAGAGACTAATCAGCCACTGCTTTTAATATCATTCAGAATGACATTTCAGGCAACTGCAGTTGTCACGTTCAACTGTCTCCCACTTTTGGGGATGAATTTAAATTCAGACACACAATTTTATTTTCTATTTGCCATTAAATTTGTTCTTATTTTTAAACTAGCAGAAAAACAAAGAACTATGATGAGCTCATTCAGGGGAATACAGTGTTAGAGACACCCACTAGAGTGGTTTTGAATATATTTGCAATATTACCGCTCAGTGGAAATACCAAGCAAACCAGTTCTATTTTATATCAATTGAAGCAGACATGACTTGGTATTAAAAGTTATGAGCCTGAATGAAGTCTTCAGAGACAGAAAATACAGAAATGACTTCTGGATGAACCAAAGCAAAAGATACAACTAACAATACAGTAATAAGTAATAAGTAATAAGCTAAAAGGGCAAGGTAAAATGATGGAAGAGGAAAGTGTACCATATCCACACCATGTAAATTGATCAGTGAGACACAGGGATGACCTACAGTGACACAAGACAATCCAATTTAACTGTTCTTAACGCAGACCAGGAGCCTGAGAAAAGATCTAATTACATCAACTGTGCTACAGGTTTGGAAGAGCTGGTGACTTTCATGATAAACACCGGATGCTAATATGGCTGAACCCCCAATACACAAAAATTTTCTTTTGAAGTGAAAGGGTGAAGACCTTCAGGAAGGAAAAACCCCACAGAATATTCCATTTTATATTTATTTTCTCTATATCTCCCTTCCCCTTTATTTTTTTTTTTTTTTGTTACAAACCCTAATTTCAAATCCAAACTCATGCACTTTTTTCCTTTTCATTTTATTTTTCTTGTGTTTGTAGGTTACTGAGTTTTTCATGTCATAAATAACATAGGAAAAAAACCCTGATCAAGCTACTTTATGCAGGCAATTACACAACACAAGAAAGTGTAAATGGAAAAGCAAAGAGGCAGCTGGGATCTGTGCAAAGCAGTCCCCAGCAGGAGCCCAGGGTGGTAGAGCCCACCCTGCCTACAGTCAGCAAGTCTATGGGGCTTGTGGTTGAGTTAATCTCAAAACTGGATCATCTGCCCTGGGTTAATCAAAAAGAGACCATAGCAAACCAAGACATACAAATATCATTTATTTCACTCAAAACCTGAGTAGAGAAATGTAAAGATTAAGTGGATGAAGCAAAGACTTTCATAAACAGCATACAAATATTTAAGCTTTCCTTTTAGTAATCTAACATCTGAACAAATGTAACATTTTCTCCTTCAGAAAGCCAAGCCCAGTTCCTGAACAGCACCTGAAACTGTTCTTTAATGACTATACCATCTTTTACCAAATATTTATAGACAGCATTACATTGAAAACTTTTTGTAAAAATAGAATGGTTCTGTTACCTTAGAATTTTGTTTTGTTTGGTTGGTTTGGGTTTGTTGGGGTTTTTTGTTTGTTTGTTTGTTTACCCTAAAACCACTGAGAAATTGTAAGCAACAAAATGACATTTTATTTTGATGCAGTAACTTCATAAATGCCGTCCACTTCAGTAAAAAAAGGAAAAATGAAAACAAATGTTCATAACCACCATATTAAGACCTTGGTACATTACTTTTCCCCGCCTCCTTGTTTGTGCTGGTTAAATGCACACCCTTAATTACAGAAATGCACGCTGCCCCTAGGCAACCTGAAAAATGATTGATAATCACATTTAGAATTTGTTTAAGGCTTCTCCTTTATAATTAACCTTCCTACAGAAAGTGGAACACGTATTAGAGACACAGCATCTTTGACTGCTTTTTGACTTCTATGAGGCCAGACCTTAAATTATCTCACTAAGATTATGTAAACCAGTGCATTTTGCAAAGCATTTTTTCCTCTGAAATGTTAAAAAAAAAAAAATAATCTTTGAAGTACCATGATTTGTATCTCTTTTAACAATCCTCAAGATAATAACTTCTACTTCCACAGAGACCTAAACATTTTAAAATTTGGGTTTATTTTACACTGGCGATTCATAAAACAGTCAAATTCTGATCAACTAACATGACAAAGTGATTAGAATTTGGTATTTGTGGAAGTTACTCATTTTAAAAACTGAATTCATAAATTTAATTGAAGAATTTGAATTTCATCTATCTAGTAAAGGGTGTACTTAGTAGGGCTAAAACGGAACAAGCAAGACTGATCTAGGTTATTTAAAATAAGAGCATATAATCCAGTGCAGGGCTGTAAAGATGCAAACTCAAAGCCTATCACTCAATCACAACCTAATACATGCATTTCAAGAACATTAAAAAGTTACTCATGCAAAACTCCCTATGCTAAGTTTCAGATCTTTTTCATTGAATTCTCAACTTGGTAACTAGCATGCACTCTTTACAAGTTGTCATGGAGTGATGCAACTTGTTTCTACAGCCAGATTTTCTCCTCTCACGGAGGGGATGGGAAAGGAAGTGGCATGTGAAACAAATCTTTGAATGAGACACTTTATATCTAAGTCACTTTAATTTTCTACTCCAATTAACAGTAATTTGACTATAGAGCCAAATAAATTCATATATTCTTCAGTACATGTCCAAATTTATTGAATACATATCTATTTTTTCCCATTAACACACTCCCTATGGGGAATACTTCAGGTTTTATTATTTTGCTTATTGCCCTTCTGTACTTTTAAATTTCTGTGCTTTTAGATACAACACTCCAAGCACTTCTCCTCTCAATCCCTACCTCTTCCATTCAGAAGGCTGCACAAAACTAATTTGCCTGCCATTTCTCTGGGGGCCAGACTCTAGTTTTCAACCTAGTGCGGCTTCTGGTACTAGACTGGGAGGGAAGGATCCACAGATGCATATGATTTGCTAAAATGTAGTATGGAGCTATAGAAACGAATGCCCGGTAACACATCATCTCACAATGGCTTTTGAAACAGAACTGTAGCTATTAGGGGCATGCCAAAGTAGGTAAAACTGCACCATGTTAAATAAAATGAGGAAATCACTATTAAGGCAGATGCTCACAAAGCAAGATATTCTGTCTTTGCTTCTCCTTCTTCCTAACGATAAGGATTAAGGATGTCTGTAGCATTTAGTGTTATTATGAGACTGGCTGTAGCTATAGCTCAAGTGACAGTTTTATTAAATCTTTTTTGAAAATTACCATTTTGGTTTAAAACACTTTGGTTTACCTTTAAATAACTATTTTGATATGATCAGTATAATGCTTGAAAGATTATTTCAGTTGTAAGTCTGGGAATTGTGTTTTTACATTCTTCATATGTCCCAGATGATCTCCCTTCCTTGCTTTGCTCACACTTAGTCACAAGCATAATTTGCTTTCAATGGCAAACCAATGAATATTCAAGGGAAACAGCAATAACAAACACTTTCTTTTTTTTCCCCAAAACACGTGCCCATTGTCCAGTATTTGGAATCCAAATTTCTGTACAGACTTATCTCCCCTTTCATTGAATATACAGAACCTCTAAGAGCTGCCCAAAGCATGCAGGTTTTTTCCAAGAAATAGTGAGGGAGAATTGCTGCCACAGTTGGACTAATCTGTTGATCTTGCAAGATTAAAGTCAGTAGGCTATGGAATTCTGCAAGTAACGATAAATCTAATCAGTTATTCAAACTATATGAAAAAATGTTCTTTCTTGTATTGGTTTCACCAGAACAATCGTGTTTCAAGATCTGTATTCTTATGAGTGGCATCTTACATATGGAATTTGGAAATACTTCAAAGATGAAGTATAATTTAGTGGAAATAGTGGCACAAGTAAAGACAGAAGGGGTAAAAAAAAAAAAAATAATCTCACATTTATGCATCTGAAAAGGAAAAACAAACGGCTTCAGTGTTACAGGCCCCTCAAAACCAATCAAACAAAAAGAAAACACCAAGCAAAACACAACAGAGAAATATTTTTAGGACAATATTTAAATATAACTGAAGACCCCCCATACTCTTATGTAAGCACTTGCATTTTGAACAAGCACCAGAATGATTTTTCAGGGACTGGGCAGATTTCTGTGTTCTTAGAGGATTTTACTGAATTAAACCATTAGTACATGAACTAGTTGCCAAGAATGTTAAACACTTAGAACCATTAAAACAAATACAGACAACAGTGACATGCCTGACATTTGGTTTCAGGGATGTACTATTTTATCCTGTACATATTTGAAAGAATTTTCATTTTTGAAATAATAAATGTTGTCTTTTTTTTTTTTTTTTTTTAATAAAAGTCATGATACAAAATACAACCAGAAAATATTTTTCCGGTCCTAAGTTATGTTTAAAAGTTTATTTCCTTCCTAATGTTCCAGTGGAGTAACTTTTTGGCAGAACTAGCTGGAAAGTAGAAACCAGATATAAATGCAGAACTTAACCCATTCATTTCTGATCTGAAATTAATACTAATATTGATAAAATTTTGAAGTCTTCCCAAAGCTGTAAAGTTACAGAAATAACCCTTTTTTATTCACATGACCTTATTTGCCTTTTGATATTTATTATCCTGAGAAATTCAGGGGAGATTAATTGAGAAACTGAAAAGTCCACTTTTCCTTTTTTTTTTTTTTTTTTTTCCAACTGGTTGACCTGTTTCTTTTTATGACTCTCCATAGACCTTTTCCAGTTGGAGAAAGGGCTAGCAGCCTGATTCTGCAGTGCACATGAATGCACCACCCACTGCAGCCCTGTAGCATTTTGTTTTAAGAACTGCAGAAACAGAATATAGAATACATACATTTACCAAAAACTCATGTAAAATATGCTGTATTCAATAACTTGAGCTGATCACCATGGCAAGCAGCTATTGGCCCAAGCCCAAAGTGAAGAAAACAAACAAACAAACAAACATTGGCTAATATTGTTCAGTTTGGTATCACACTCCACAACAAGAGGGAAGATGCCTGAGGCTTGAATGAAAAATAAATGTTAGTAAAGAATGTGCAACACATTAAATGGGGAGATGCTTGCAGGAGAGTACAAAACCACACAAAAAGCAAAATAAACCTCAACAAAACAAAACAAACAACCCCCCTACAACCTACCACCACCCCTGCCTAAAACAACCTCCAAGCTCTTGGTCTGGTCAAAGCTTCCTTTCTCTTCAGGAAAGCATTTTCTTTCATGCATCATCAGCATTTGGAGACCCTTAATCTACAGACAGTTAATTGCCTGCTGTATCAGTTTTATTAATACTCAGCAACTTTATCTATATCCTTCACTAGTTGTATTCATTCCCACAGTGGTGTATTTCACCATAAATCAATTAGAAATTTCCAAAAGCGATTGCATTCCTCCCCGTAACCGTTATTTCTATATCGTAGAGGAGTAAAATATAAATTGAAAAAACTCCATGTTCTATGCAAGTAATAGTTGAAACGCACCAAGGATTTTTCAATTTTATATGGAGGTTCTGCCGCATTTCTTGGGGATGTTTAACACTGGGATTTCTAAGTCTAAGCATATGCTTTGGTATTAATTAAATCCTTGTAGTTTGCTCAAAACCAGGTATTTTTATTTCTGTAGAAAGAGTATTAAAAATATCAATAAGTAGCAATGATGAGCTCCCACAGAGAGATTTTAAGAAAATATCAGTCAGCTTGTTGTATGCTGTCTAACTACTCAGGGCATAGTAACTACCACCTTTTCTATCCTTGGAGTAATCTGGGGAGAGAACAGCCAAGTTCATTTTCCTCATGTAGATTTAATTTGGACACTCTTACTATGTCAGAAAGGTGAAATTATTTTCTGAATTGCACCTTCAAGGAAGTACATAAAAAGTGTTATTGCCTCCATAGCTGGTGCAAATTCTCCCCAGTCTCATTTAATCTCTTTTATATATTCCCTCAACACCATGACTTACCAAGACCATTGTAAACTCAGCAAGTGGGTTCACATGTGGTACTGATAAATTTCGGTGTGCATCCCACTGCCAAACTTGGCTCTACTGTTTTACCTAATAATATACTAAAACCTGCTGCATGAGGATGGACAACAAAGCATGTGCCTCTCAGAAGGAAACAAAGATGTTTGAGGATATCACAGATCAGTCATTTATTACAGTAAAACTGATTCCTGGCAGAAAGTCTATAATCTACAGTTCTGTAAACGTGTGCATGTGTGGATATGTATATGGATCAGTGTTTGTAGTAATTACTGAACACTTATAGAGCACCCACACAATTTCTACACTCAAAGTCATACATTGTCACTCTAAATCCCTCCTATCATATAGGGTCATGTAATTAAAAAGCTCAAGCCACTTACATTTCAGTAGTCAAATAAAAAGGAATCACACAGAGTACTCCATGGCCAGTGGCAGCTGTGTGTGTTTTCAAACAATACTCTACTTTAGTTAGAGTATTTTAGCCACACATACTGACAGAAAACAAATTATTTCTGTATGCATGGTTCTCAGCAATTACTTCACACATTTCATGATCATTTCTCCGTTTAATTACTTTCCTTGGGGATTACTTTATGCTACAATACTTTGTATTCTATTTAATTTCAAAGGTTTTTGAAAGCCAGGACTCTTCCATTATTAGGTTTCCTGCTTTTAGTCCTTCTGAGAGTCTTACCAAGGGCTCATTCCTTCTACCTCCCTCCCTCCAAAAAGGAAAATTATTTAAATACAAAGAATTTTCTTCTAGCAAAAATTAACAAGTATCACAAACATCACCAATAATGGAATTCACTTCTACATTGCACTCAATTAAAAGCAGCTAAGTTAGTGAAGAAGACAAAAATCCACCGTTTATTGCTGAAATTCACCCACCAATGGAACACTGAGCATGCACTGTAAAATGTGTATAGAAGTTAAAATTATGTGTTGCATTACTGTGGCATATTTATCCACGACATTATAATTAATAACCAGTTGTCAACATTCTGGAGTGGTTTTGGAACACATTAAATATAGGATGCTTAAATACTTTTAACTTCTTTTTGTTAACACGCTTCTTTGAACAAGCACAATTTTTTACATAAGCACTGTACTACTATGAATGCCTGAATGGGATTAAGAGGCTTTCTTGAAACGCAGAGACTCAGTAGATTTCATCTGCTATATAGGAAGGCAGCACTGTTCATGGGCTTCTCGAGGTTGTACTACATTCATTATCTTCAAGGACTGCTAGGTGTTGACAGTTTTAACTGCCTTCATTGGAACAACGGCCCCTGCAAAACTGAACATGAGCAGAATTTATGATTTATTGCCCATCTGTCGAGGCTGAAAGTCAGCCCTTCACAAATGTGTGTCACAGCACATCTCCCCTGACTCTTCTCAGGTAGATGCAAGTGAGAAAGCAAGAGTCAGGAGTGTCAGCAGAAGGGGGCTGGGAAAAGTACTCCCAGCATTCCCTGAAAGCTTTAACTGAATGGCCACACTGCCCTCACTGCAGGAGGTCACACAACCTCTCAAACACCAACAAAAATCTTACTAAGAAGCTTACACATATTTTAAATGGCACAGAAGTTTGCGTCTCAACCTGCTGTTCTGGAGGAGTCAGCACAACTGAGTACTTTGATAAAGATTTTCAACAGGTGAAACTAGGAGAGATTCCTTGGTCAGCGATATGAAGATTTTTAGATTATCTCATGCTCTGTGCTACTGTCCAAAAACCCAGGAACATGTTCCCATTATTTTACTATTAAAAAAATTCCCACATTCTGAAGTATCCTTAGACTTTTTCAATTCCTCCCTCCACTGAGAACATAAGCTTTGTCTATAGACCACATCAGTTTTGTTCAAAGAACAGTCTGATATATGATCATAATTTTATCATAATTTTTTTCATTACACTATTACTGGAGGTTACCTTAAACCAGCCAACAATTTTCAGGGATTAAACAAAAAAAAATATTTCACATTTCAAATAATTGCCTGCTGCTGCCGGCAGGTTAACTCTGAGGTTGTTATTGATTTGGTATCCTACCAAATTATGAAGTGCAACCACAAAATGCTAGATGGATTGCAGAGAGAATTTCATTCATGCATCTTTTAAAAATACCATAAGCAGTAGTTTGAAAAGAAAATTGTATCCTAAACTACTGAACTAAGGAAAATAAGAAATACAAACGAAAAAGTAAATCAAAGTTTTACACGATACAAAAATGGTGGTGTGTTGTTCCATACCAAAACCCCCACTACTATCCTTTAGTAGTAAAGTTTTTTACAAAGAATAAAGTTTCAACCACACATAAGAAAATGTTTTCTCTTATGTAAAAGTGATAAGGAGACAAAAGTCAGATAATGATATGTTAGAACCTTTCAAGAAATTATGGCAGATGTCTATAGCATACATTACTGTATTTAATTTTTTAAAACATCTAAGTGAAATATAAAGCCTTGACATTTTCTCTTGAAGATAACCCTTTGAAAGGCCCTTCAGTCCCTTGGAACTTTACTTGACCCTATTCTATTCTGTTACAATCTAAGAAAGAGAAGTCCCACGTAAAAGTATATAAGGTAAATAGCTTTGAAGTCAAAAGAACAAGTCATAACCTCTTTTAAGTGTTTAAGTAACTGATGAAGAGGAACCCAGAAATACAATCCTGCAAAGGCTTGTACTTAACTTTCTGTAATAAACATACTCCTACTGCTGGGCTGCTCACAGCATGTGTTAGGTCGAATATTCACATAATGTATCACAAAAATTTTGCTGTATCAAATTCATCTTAAACACAAATCTGAAGCTATGAGGGAAGAAGAGTGTTTTACTGAAGAAGCCACAAACACACACATCTCAGTAACAGAATATGCCACATGAAATTCATGAAAAAGGGAACTAATAACAGCAAGGCCTAATGGCTGCTGGAAGTGGTAGAAAAAAAAAAAAAAGGGTATTTAACCATCTTCTCACTGATCTCACCCTTTATTATAGGCTATTATGGATACAAGCCAGACTTACTGCTCCTTATATTGCAGGGTGTCCACTTAAGCCCTTTTTGTAGATGGGAGCCATACTAGCAATCTACACAGTAGCCATCCAAAATGGAATGTCACTCAACCTGGCCAGCAGTTCAGCGATTTTGCGTGTCACAGTCAAATCCTTTCAGTACCCTTTGGTGAATGTCATCTGATCCTGAAGAACTGTCAACATCTCATCTGTTCAGTCTCAGGTTTACTCCATACTTACATGAAATTCACCTAGTTTCCTACAGGGACAGCAGGACAATTAGTACATGAATTTGAAAGCAGTCAGACTTAGCTAGGTTATAATGAAAAGGTAACTATGCAATGTAAATAAGGTTGTTGCTGGTGATCTTCAGTGATCAGTCTCAAGACTGTTCTGATATAGTATTTTGCCTGACATGAAAAAAGGGGCAAATGGAATTTGTGAACATCACAAAGCAGGGGACGTCCACTAACACATAGGAGGGTCAGACTCACTAGAACTGCATGATCTCAAAGATTACTGTATGGAAAAAGGACAGCTATAACACTTCAGAGTGCAAGGTCAGTTTATATCAGAACATTAGAGAAAAGTCCAGAATATATACATCAAACTGTAATTAACTGTGAGTGTCAGCAGGACAACACCACCCCCAGCAAAAGCAAATATAATCCAGTGATGAATCAGTGAGGTATATACAATGAAAATATTTCATTTCAGCTGCAGTAAGTCCAATTTATGCATATGGGATATTTATGTTCAGGATAGAAATAAAAGGTTAATCCCACTTCAGAATTAATTCCTTTGATCTCTGCTGGAGGCCAAGAATAACCAGTCTTACAGCTTTTTCAGAAAGGCAATACTGAGACCTCTACTCAATCTAAAAAAAAAGGCTAAACCAAAAAGCCCACCAAACCCCCAGACTTTATTGTATAAAGTGAGATTTCTCTCTTATTAACAAAATCTCCTTTTTTTTTTTTTTTTTTCAATATTTTAAACTGTAGGGTTCAATGCTGTCATTAGGGAAAAAACAGCTTTGATTGAATTTTAAAATTGTATTAACATTTAATCAAGAATTTTAATGATACTTACAGTGTATAATAAAAATATACCTTTGCAGATAATTAAAATAATTTTAGTGTTTGCAAAGAGCCATGAGGAGGCAAGCATTATATAAAGCATTATGTGCATACATATATGCTACCTGTTACTATTTTCAGTAACTGTCAGCTGTTCTAATGAACGCATTCAGGCAACTTATTTTTCTACTATTTGTAAGTTTCATCACCTGTCAAATTGTACTTATTTCCATTGTAAAACACTTGAGATCTACTCATGAAGACCTCTATGTAATCAAGTACTTTTACTTTTCAGTTCACTAAATAGGCATCTAGGTCAAGAGATTACCAAATCTACAGATTAAAGGACCAAAAAATTATTACATGCAATATTAAAAAGTATTCCCACAGCCTTGAGAGTATCACTGCTGAGATAATACAGGTTAAAAAAAAAAATCCAAAGCCTTACTAAAATAATTATTCCCGCTTTGTAAGAAAAGTATTTTGTTGGAAAGAGATTAATTTATTCCAAAAATCACCTATACTTTTCTTGAAAAAGTAAGTAAATCTCCCAGTTCAGTGAAACCAAATATTAATTAAGATTTGTATATATTTTTCTACTTCAGAAAAATGTCTGCACTGGCTGGAAAACCAAGAAACTTAAGTATGAAGTGCCCCTTTCTCAACTCCCATGAAACCCAAACTGCTGGGACAATATTGATACTGAGCAACAATGTTTTAAGAAAACAACACAGTTTATCAGAAAAAAAAACCCAGCAGTAGCACAGACCAAGTTTGTAATTACGTTTTACAGAACTACTGTCTTCTCATCTCTGGGCAGATATAACTAAGCATTGCTTACTTGGAAACAAACACAACAAATGCATTTTTGTCAATTGTACTATTTTATTTATGCTCTATTACTGAAATTACGTATAACACTCAGAAACTTTAATTTGCTAAGTGAGAAAAATAGCTTTGTGATTAAGAGGATTAGAAACATGAAGCAAAGCGACAACACGTCCAAGCAACAGTCTCCTCAACCTACTTGTAAGCAGCATGGCAGCAAGTGCTATCTTGTTACAAAGATAGCTATCATTAACAAATATAACACAGTAGCAAAACAGAGATTTCTCAGCCTGCCACCTCAGATCATAGATCCTGTAGGCTGAACTGGAGCCAGGTACGACAGTCAGGTATAGAATAATAAATTCAGCAAATCTCCATGAGGTTGCAGGTCAGTTCTTTATCAGTAGTCTCCCAAACCACTCACTGTTGACTGAACTCACTACATTTATAATTTAAATGACATAAAAACAATCCAAGATTTGCAGAAATAAAACACTTCCCTGCAATAATGCTACCATGACTACTGCTGGGAGTTGGGGTTTTTTTTTGATTGGTTGGTGTGGTTTTTTTAAGTGGCACTTGACTCCCTCTCACATCGATCTTTTAGTTCAAGATCAGAACATAACCCATTTCTCCCCAGAAGGATTCCCATGAATGGGAACTACTGTCCTACAGTTGCAACACAGCAGTGCTTTTTAATTCTTTAAAAAAACCTAGAACACTTAAAGGTAGAGAATAATGATTTTAGAAAGTGCATTGCCCACTTGAGTAAACACTCGCCGTGTCAGTTTAACACTCAAGAAAAATTCTTTTTCATTCCAAAATGCCTCAATTTTCCACATATAGGAATAAGTTTAACCACGTCTGTTATTATTTTTTTAGTATAAAATTTAACTGCATCTATTTATCTCTGTTGCAGCCCTACTGCCATCCATGACATCATATTTCTTGAATTCAGCATCAGATTACTTGTTTCATATGTTACCTCTTTGTGCCGCTGCACATGCATTCCAATCACTGATATTCTACCGCTAGGAAAAGAATCTTCTGATTTCAAGACACAGAGGGAGACTAATGACAGAACCCTCAGCAGGATACTGCATCTCCTCAACACCAATCAGAGATCACATTTCCTCCCTTCCACTGCAGCAGAAAAGCACCGGCTGAGCAGTTCAGAAGAGATCCAAGTAGCTTAGAAAAAAAATCCAGAGCCAATCACAACTCTCTAGTGGACACAGCAGTCGCAAAAAACTGGATTAGTATGCAGACCAGGAGAAAGATGCAAGTTATTTATTAACTCAGCCATCTGTGTGCCTCATTAAACAGCTGGAGAGGAAGCAAAAGAGACAGAATATGACAAAAACACTTATTAAAAAATCCTCCTCTCCTATGACAAAGACTAAATTGATTGGCAAAGCTATTCAAATATCAGTGCTCTTAGACTAATGATACAACTCTTCCACTGTCTTATCTCCACATGGACTTAGAGGGTGAGGAGGCCCTCTAAGGACAAGCCAAATAGCCTCCCAAACAAGAAAAGGTTGTCATCTTCTCTGGACAAATGGAAATCTTGACAGCAGCACCATTCTTCGGTTGGACTGCATTCCTTCATAGTGTGTCAACAATAAGCATCTCCAACAAATTATCAAAATGGGCATATACAAAATGGGAGAATCTCATTCCTGAAACAGTCAAGATAAGGAGCAGCAACATGTGGAAATTCTCTGCACATGACTTACCCAAGTCAACTTAACAGTATAAAGAAAACCAAAGTTAGCAGTGTAACTTGAAAAGTTGCTGTAACTAGAGTAATCTGATTAGGACAGAAAACTCATCATCTGAGATCCCATGCAGCAGTCAAGGTCTGATTTAAATTCAGAGCAGTACCAACACAGCAAGAAGAGTTGCGTGCAAACTGAGTGTCATACATTGTATATACTAGCTGCAGTGGAGACCTAGTTGGTTGTATGAAGGAAGACAGACAACGGTAGTGGGAAAATCACGATTGTTCACCACAGACTGGAAGAGGCTCTGGAAGCCATCATTTGCAACAAATCGGGATTAAAAGGGGTTTAGGGTGTCAGCAGACAGCAACTCCAGTCATGCAATGCCAAGACCCAAGTTTATTTTTTATTATTGATATGCTAACCTTTAGGGCTGCAACACACACACAGAGCACAGATGTGCTTTAGAAGGTTCCGCTTCCCTAAAGCAAGTCAAATACTTTCTTATCTGACCGCATTTAGCTATCACTGTTCAAATATGCAGCAACGGTAACTGTAGTATCAGTTCAGTATCAGGCAGACCACAGCTTTATTTGATTCCCATAACATGAAACAAACTCTCCAAAAACAAAGCCATAATCAGGCACACTCTAGGTTTGGTACTTAGGCACAGGACAGCTATACTAACCTATATCTTTGCCTCAGCCTTCCTTGCATTCCCTTTACTCTCCAGAATTTCCTTCTCAGTTTCCAAAAGAGAAAGAATAAACTTCTAATGACTCTTCCGGGTGGCCTTCACTCATATCCCTTCTGTCTCCCACATTCCTTCACTTGCAAGTCTTGCAGCAGCATCAACTCTTTTTTTTTTTTATTTCAAAAAAATAAACCCACAAACTTACCACTTCCCTTTTCAAGAATCTCTTCATGTCCATGGGGGGTTAAAACAAGACAAAACAAACCCCAAAACACTATACATTCACCTTATGTACAGAGCTATTTAAATAAAATTATGTACTTTATTACAAATGGACCATTTAAAACCTTTTTAAAAAACTATAATGAATGTTGGTATTTCTTGTGAAAAACATTAGAAAAAGCTCTAGTAGGAAATCCCACATACTTCAAATACTGCTTTACTAAAATACTGTCAGAAAAAAAAGCAACCAGCTCTACTGTCTAATTAAGGATAACAGCAGCTGTTTTAAAATTCAGACAAAGGAAGCCACAGACCCCTAAGGCTTTAGGATTATAATCAGGTGCAGAAAACTGTCTAAAGAACAAACAGGGGATGCAAACTCCAAAGACCTCATTTGTGTATTAGTGACAAATAACTTAGCTGCTCACAGCAATATGCAATTGCCCCAACAACAAAAAACCCAACACATTGTCTTCTGTAGTCCTTGTGAAGCAGAGTAGCCTGTCTGTACCACTCTTCCTCATCTATTTATGGGACAGGACAATAATAAAGTTGTGGTCTGCTTTTTCCTCAGTTAATGTATTGCCTCCCTGCACACTCACGAGATGTCCTTGGCAAGTAATGATTTACCTCACCTGTTCCAGGAACAAGTTGATTGTAATAAATTACTCTGGCTTTCAACACCGCTTCTCCATCCATATGGCCCCTAGTATACACTCATCATTTATCTACAAGGTTTTCTAAAACAAGTGGTGCTGGTGAAGGAAATGCTCACACAGTAAGATAACATTTCCATCTATTTACAAGGGGCAAGATTTTGAATGAATAATACGTGCTCATGCTAAGCTTCAATACTGAATGCCCTAGGACTGATCAAAGTGCCTGGTTCCAAGTATGAGCCTTTAGAATGGCACCTTTCAAAGTTATTTGTAGGCTAATACCCGAAATAAAGTGTCTGTTACATATTACTTCACAGACAAGTCTCAGTACTATTGCTGCAGGAACACACCAGGCATTAATAAATGTAGACACTATGATCACAAGACAATTTCAATTTCACACTTGAAATTATGTAAGTCCATGCCAGCTGCTGCCATTTCACAAATGCACTCTTTATTGCTATTTTAATAATTGTTTAGAACTTGTAAGTAAACAAAAGTATAACTCAATGCCTTACCTCCCTTTCACACCTTTGCCATACAAGCCTCAATGTTTTGGTTGCTGATGTAGTGCCTTGCATGCTTTGATACTGCTTATTGAGAAACATACAAGCAGAACTCGCACAACGCACAGACAGATCATTTGCAATCTATTAAGAGGGAAACCAGTAAGAGGGAAAGAGAGCGGCATGAGCCACCCTCTCTTTCACTTGTGCAGATCATGACATAAGTGAGTATTAAAGGACTAATATATTTTATAGAAGCCATCCTAGGACAAACAAATGAAACTTCTGATTCAACAAGAAATGGAAGAAGCGATGGTTGTGATGCAGTTCTGCAATTATATCCAGGACAAAGAATTAGCCCAAAAGCAAATACTGCAGTGCTTCAATTTTCCTAGAGTCCCCATAAACCTATCTTGTGACAGCACGATTTATCAAACACCATGCCTTAAAATGTACAGCATCTGAAATATAAATCTATGTTTATTTTACTGAATATGGCACATCCTGCTTCTATTGGTTTAGTTTGAAAAGACACATAAGACAAATCAGATTGAACTCTGCAATGACTCCACAAAAGTTCTGGACATTACATCAGGGACTCAAGTTTTGCAAGCACCCACCCAAATATACTGTCAGCCATACAGGCACACAGACAGAATACACATTCATCTCTCTAGAAGCAACCCAACCTAGGAAAAAAAGCACCAATCCCTTGGACAGTCAGAGAAGGTTATCATGCATTTGCACAGTCACAGCAGCCTATTGCCTACCTAGTTTGCGCATGTACTTGCTGGGAAAGGTCACTGAGCCCAGCACAGTCTCTGGCTGCGGGTGCAGAGAGTAGTATATCACAGCACTCTGCCTCAGGTGTGCTGGTCTCGGAGACATCAGAGAGAATATGCTGCTCTACCATCAGCAGAGTCTGCCCAGACATCTGAATCAGTGGTGAACACACCAGCTTCTACTGCTGGTGCTCCTCAGGGACCTGACTGCCATTCACAGACACCTAACAAGGCTCCCAAGCAACCTGCATGGAATTTATAATGTAAAAAGTTGATCAAAGTGACAGGACCTTTTGTTGATAAGATATATTAAAGAATCCCAACCAGTTACACCCCAATCTCATATGCAGTGTCACATG
>JANHGB010011684.1:0-12137 GCA_026283785.1 Coracopsis vasa | reverse complement strand
TGTATACCAATAATGGCAAACAAATGGCTCACTCTGCTACCTAAAGGTCTCTGAGGCTCCTGTGAATCCGAGGCACGAGTCAGCAATATCACAGCATTACAAAAAAGGTAACAACCATATAGGGGTAAATGAATCAAATCATCAACTACTAAAACAGATTAACTTACTTTAAGCCCAACACCAGCAAAATCCTCACTGGGATACCATACCCAGACCCCTTCACACTGACGAGGGATAGAGTACAGAAGGGACCAACTTCAAAGATGGAAAACTGGTCTAGAAAGTAAAACCTAAAAGGAGGATTAATGAACCACCCTCTTCATTTTAGCAGAGATACTCAGGTAGGAATTAGTAGCATTCTCAGATAGCTAAAGCTTGCCACCAGAGGAAAAGAAAAACCTCTATTCTCCATGCACCTGGCAGACATGGTAGGAAGTAAAAAACTAAAATTGTTGCAAGGAAGATTCAGGTAAGATACTAGGAAAAGAAAATCAAATGCAAAGATACATTAAAATTGTATACAGATTAATAGCCAAGATTAAGATCACCAATAACGCAACCTCTGTAAAGTTAGGCAACTGCTTGTCAATCAACAGTTTCAAAATCCAGCTCACACTTGAGGAAAACATTTGCCATTACGTCACCTCTATTCAGACAAGTATTTCAATCACAAAAATCACTTAGGGCTGGTACTACCAATTAGCCAACCACCAGAAGGACATTTAACTCCCAAGGTGGATCTGATGTCACACAGGCAGAGCTATTTTTAAACCTTGGGCAATATCCATTTAGTCAAACCTTAGATATACTGAAAGGGAACACGTGGAAAACTGCTGCACCCATTTCACTGCTTTTATTCTCTTTTTTTTTTTTTTTCCCTTTCCCCACCTTTAGGACTGACCCAATATGTGAGTAAACCAATTTACCCATCTCTGAGAAAATCCTGCCATTTCACCAACATCAAAGTGATCTCCTCCTTGGGGCACACAAATGCAAAACAACATAATACAAGCTTGCAGTCTGAAGTCTTTTTTCTCAACCTGGTTGCTCTTAAGATGTCTTTAATACAGTTTATACATACTTTCCAAGTTTAGCTCCTCACAGGCAGTTTAAGCCTAGTAAGACACCAATACTTAACATACAGGATTACTCTTCTCAAATAGGCTAAAAATTCTTTTGAAAAAGCTATGCAACATCAATAAACAATTATAGCACAAGTATCAACTTCTGCAATTTCTTGCCTTCTAAGTATTTGTAATTTTCCAAAAACCATCTCATTCTTACAGATTACATTTTCTATTCCCTTCTAGCTGAAAAATGGAAAACCATACAGAATGTGGCCACAGTGTTTGACAAACTAGGACTTGCTTCACAAATCTCAAAGAAACTGAAAAAAAGAAAGGCAGAGGGGGAAGTGAGAGGAAAGCAAGAAAGTAAAAACAACTAAGAGAGAAAAGAGGTATAGATCAAATCAATGGTATTTGGATGGCAATAGTAACTGGAGGAGGGGCACCCACAATCTCAGCAGCTCAGTCCAAAGAGAAAGGACTTTTACCAGTTCATGAAAATAGCAGCTAATAAAAATATGTTTAAAAAGACATTTAGATGAAGGCAAGGGTTCAACCAGAAACCACAATGGTTGCATTTTTTGATTTAGTACTTTGAAAGCAGAACTGTATGTTCTCAGCAAAAACCTCAGCCTGTTCCCAACAAAATCAATAGCAAAATTTCCACAGACATTTCATGATAGGGGTGATATGGTCAGAGCCTACATACCTGACAGAATCTATTGTAAACATGCTTTCACTTTTGAAAATCCTACTAGAAAAGGCAACTGATAAAACTTACTGCTTAAACTGCAGAAGTTTACTCTTACATCAAAGAGCTCTTTACCTACCAACATACATGTTTCAGTTAAATACTCTGCACGTCTTTTTTTCAAGCACCTAGCAAACACACTACAGGAAAGTACACAAAGACAAAAATTCAGTGCCGCAGTCTGTTTAGAAAGCACTGCATATCCCTTAAAGTAAAACATAAATATTCATGCATACCCCAAAACCTTCATAATATAAACCCCACAAATAATTGCTCTGCTGGCATATTCTTCCTTGTCTGCCACTCATAAGTAATTACTATGCAGGTAACTATCTGAAAGTCTACAGAAAAGTTTGGTGTTTTTTTTTATAAATGCCAACACTTTGGAAGACAAACCTCCACTAAAATAAAAAAGAACTGGTGAAAAGCAATGCCATTCAGAATGGAATTTTTTATTTTTGTCAGCAGGTGCCACAGAAATAAGGCAATATATCAGCAAATAAATAAATAAATCATGCAAGCTTGTACTGCTACTAAAGTTCTGAGAGGGGCTGTCTAAAGAAGCAAGGTGCTAGTGATAATACCTGATTAGCTCTGAAAAGTCATTGCTCAATTTGAAGGAAAAAACGCTACCACTTCAGTTTAAAATACTGCATCTTTAAAATTAGATACTTATGAACTAGAAACTAACCAGTACTTGAAGTGCATATGCATACAGCACAAACTATCAGGGAAAACATGAAAAGAGTGAAGAGTATGAATTTCAAATGTGCTGAGTAGAAGGATTAAATTGGGTTTTTTAGTTGTATAACAAATTCAAATTAGAGAAAAACATTTTTCCATAGCAAATATGACAAAAGAGGCACAGAGAAGAGAAAAATAAGCTCTTGAAATTTCTTCACTACCTTCACCTTTAATTCATATTCATCCTAAGTACAAAACTGATTCTTATTAAGAAGATGATGCTCATTTCCTTATCCCTGTTGGAAGAAGCATGCTCTGCACAAAGGAATTTCTGCCTTATTTTCCAAATCTAGATCAATACTACTAACTCTTGCGTCAATTTCAGCCACTGAAAGATCCACAAAACAAGTTCTATGAAAACAATTAGTTCTCCTGGGCAAATCTGTGCCCCTACCAAAACCATCACACACACGCAGAGTAAGGATGTACTGCAATGGTTTATTTTCTGTTAGACACCATGAGAATTGCTCTAATAAATCCAGTGGTTGCATAAGCAGTTCTTCTTAATATACTTAAGTTTAGAATATAAATTCTCATTCAAGGCAATTTCCAGCTCTAAAATGAAAGAATTCCTTAGGGAAACACATCAATACTTTACAACCTCCTCTATAGGTGAATGAATACCCACTACTGAAAGCTCATATGAAAACCACATGATTTTATAAGTGATGCGGTATCTTATAAAACACACAGTACCCACACTATCACATACTTGCTACAGCATCAGTACAAGCCAACTTCAACAAGACATTCAAACTACCTCTAACTGTGATAACCTCTGCTTTCATTGATATGTATAAAACTTACCTACAACAATTAGTATTGCAGACAACCAGGATTCCATCAGAAAAATATCCCAAACTAGTTCAATTCTACACAGTGCTACTCATACTTCAGACAAAGTAAATAACCACTGAGGCCACTAGCCTGGAGTACCAGGAGCAAGCCTAGCTCAGCTGAATTCCATTGCTACCTGATAGCAATTAAGTTAGCTCCCCTCACTCTGCAGCATGTGCATGCTTTTCTATTAAAAAGAATAAAATCATTTTCCCCAGGAAATTATTGCTGTCCGGACCCAAAGTACTACTGAAAGGATAATTTTTCAACATTTCTTCAAACACTGAGTTTTAGACCACAAATCTGGGAAATAAAGTCAACTTTTTAGGAGAATTTTGCCATAACTTTTGCTGAGGATACTAATGTTACTTCTTAAAGAGACAGAAAATGGGTGACTGGAGTTTCTCCTTTGGTTTTGACATTTACTGGCAATGACGTGAACTTCTAGTTACTAGCTGCATGAAGTATGGCCTTACTGTATGTAATTTTTAGAGCTGGAAAGAAACCAGCTAGTGGTATTCTTGTCAAACTTCCCCGTCATCCTACTCCACAAGCTACAGAATATTATTTTTACCACTGTAAATACCAAGTGTATGTGAAAATCCTCTCTGAAATACTCTCTTGGCAAATCTTTTTTAGAAGTATCATAGGAAAATCCAATAAATTTTCTTCATATGAAAATAACAAAGCAGGTGAAATCAAAATTACTCTTTTTCCAGATCTCTTGCTAGAGTTTCAGTCACGTTTCCTTATTTTCTGCTTTTCTCCATTATCCTAAAATGAACAAACTTTCTTGGTTAGTAATTTTCACTTTTCTCTTTATTAACCCTTGAGTTTCTTTAGGTTAGTGTTTTAAAATGAGATTTCCTTGTGATGCTTGGTCTGATAGGAGAGCGAATGTAGACTAAGAGGACAAAACAGTCATTCTTATCTTTAGGTTGAATTTTTTAGCCTAGGAACTAGCACATGAAGATCTGTGACTGACCTTCTCAAGCACAAATTCAATTCTTGATGATTCTTCTTCTGGTACTTCCCATTCTCTAGCTATGGAAAAGGTGCTTCTAAACCAACAGCTGGATATTTAGAGGGAAACCTTAACTATGAGGTATGCAAAAGATCAGAGATGCATTTGTACAAAAATTCCCAATGCAGTACAACACAAGCAGTTATTTGTAGAACAGGCGTGAAGAAAAACATTTTGCAACAACTAAAATATTGGACAAGGATTCTGAGATGCTGCAATTAGAAGCAATTAAGATGATCACATGATTAGATCTAAAAAATAATGTAAAAAAGCCCTTTTATCATCTTTGCATTGAACTCCTAATTTTTGGTGAGATTACAGCTTAGTTTTTTAATAATACATTCAGCCTTGCTTCAAAAAGACCAAGTCAGTCCCATACATATGTTTGAAGGGGATAATGCATCCTCCTTTTCCTAGATCAATCCCTTCTTTCGGCCAAAGAACTGGGGCTAGAGGGACTTTGGATAACTGCAGCTTTAAGGTAACTGGTATTTTTAAGTTCGGAATTTCTAAGACTGAAGTCTGGAGCTTTAGTTTTATGAGAACAATCTGAGCTCAGCCTCCTGCATCGGTCAATGGGAGGGTAGCTGGGGACACTGAATGCAAAGGAGAGAGACGTGATTGCCCCACTCTCTTGAGTGGGGACAAAGCTTCTGTTCTCATCAGAGCACGAAGGATGAGAGAGAATGACCCAAATTACAGCCTGAGACTCTTGTGTGGCAGGAGAGAAAGATGGAATGAAATTCATACAGGGCTTGGGATGGGATGGGACAAGAAAAACACAGTATTTTCTCAAGCTTCTTCAAAAAGGTATTGCTACATCAATTCCATCTTTCCACCCAAACAGATCGTGGTTAACACTCGTCAGCTTTGCTGAGTGAATGTAGAATGGGGAGAAAAAGGTTAGGGAGACTTAAAGCAAAAGATGTACATTCCTGGGCGGGAAAGAGATTGCTCTGAGGGCAGAAAACAGTGTTTCTTGAGACAGACTTAGGGAAGATGATTTAGAAGTCAGGGAATGAGTAGCTCTCGGATACGCTGAGGGCTCTGGGACAGTAAGGCTGGGATATACGGAGCCCAAGGGACAGGAGCTTGCTAGTGCAGAGGAGTCACTCCCATCAAATATCTCTGTCCACAAACCAAGGGCACTGTTGCAGAACTGGATCCCACTACTAGTTTTGGGTTTTGAGAGCTTTTTTTTTTTTCCTCTATGTAACACTGACTTACTAAGTTTTTGGTTTATAGTGGCTTTTGGCCTTCTTCACAGCATGAAGAGCCTAGCTCCAGCTCTCAATGCCTTTTTCTGCTCATAAAAATATTTCCTTCTGTGCATGTGAGAATATGGCCAAGTGGCCACTTAAGTAACTCTGGGAAAAAAAACAGTACAAGCTTTTCTTAGTCCCTAGCTGAAAGGCAACTTTTTCTTTCCAGCTTTTTAACTCTTTTCTTAATCACACTGAATTTATAGTGTGGTTTCTGAGGCACAGACATCAGAACTGGACTTAATTTCCCCACAAACTTCTGACTGACATCATATGCAGTGATAATACCACATCCCTGCTTTGGGGCTTTTATCCTCAAAACCAATGCATTCTTCTTGGGAAAAAAAGTACTGGTGGAAGACATATATTTGTACGTGGTTGTAAGTTTATTTGCTATATATGACTGTCATAAGAGTACAGCTGTGAACAACTATGTGTACTTGGTTACAGCCAATATACACTAGTGAAGATTTCAGAGAATATTCACCAAACATTCATCCTAGCACAAACCTGTAAGCTGTATATTCAGTCTGCCTTGCCGCTATTCAAACTGCTAATGGTGATATTTTAAGCCTTTGAAAAGTTCTTATGTTTGCATGCTACTGCTGTATTTTTATTGTTTTCATCTCATGTCTTCCTGCTTTCACCCACCACAAAAATTACAGACAGTAAGGGTGTGCTTGTTAGCTGATTTAAATTTGAACACTTCATGCCAAACCCAGCATCAAATAAAATCACTGGCAAAACCCCCACTGACTTCACTCGGAGTAAGACCAACTGGAGAAGCAAGGCTCCCATGAGAGGCATGCATCACAGTCATTCACATCCTGCTGAGTCTGTGAGAACCAGGACGAGATACTATTTGAAGGCCCTTCTACTTGTGTTTCATGTGACACACCACTTCTCTTTTGTTTTGCAGAACTGTAAGAGAAGATTTTTACTATCTGCAAGTAACAAGCTGAAGAGGCTGGATGAGTCACTGGAGACAGTTTTGGGCCAGCTCGGCTCACAGACTGCCAGTGTCAGGGAAGGTTCACCCAATTCTCCCCTTCCTGTTGCACAGCCATCCCAAAATAACGTGGCAGTGCTAAACATAGCACCGCTGTGCTCTTTTAATAAACAATGATTCCTGCAGCATGTACAAGTCACCACATTTGTCAAGATAAGCACATCAACATGAGATGTCATATTAGCCTAGACAAAGAGATTGAATCAGATAGCTTTGTCAAACACCAAGCAAAGGGGCTCATTCAAACTGACAAAGCAAGAAATTTAAAAGTTGAACCTACCAATCTAGCCTTAACTCATTCTGTCCTCTCCTGCTGTGGAAGAGCCTCAAACCAGTAAGGGAGCTCCTGTAAGTGATATAATAAATTCATTCCTGATTTGCAATAACAATATTCCTGTCACTTCAAACCCCTGTGCTGCACTTTTCAAAATTTCTATAATGGCTGTTAGTATGTTTCAGATTATGCATCTAGATCTATATACCTCAGTGGTTAGGGACTCTTCCTAATAACATATGCACAGAGAGTACAATTAACAGGCAAAATTAACAGGCATAATTAATTGCCATATAGACAAGTTACTGGTTATTCCTTGACTGCATTTTAGTTACTTATATGTAAGGAAGTTTAATCATAAGGCAATGGACAAAGACGCTGCAGTAGTGGGTCCCAGTGCTTCATCTGCCTAAATTTTTTCATTATTTTAGGCAAAGTCTTCAATTTCACATCTGAAATCAGGGACACAGCTGCCCTATATATTATGGTATATGTGATAGTGATATATGTGATATATGTGATACTATCACATATCACACTATAGTGATAGTGATACTGGTCATAAACAGAACTAGAAACATGTTCCAAAAGATTACTTCGCTGGTGAGAAATTATCTTGGTGTCTTTGGTATTCCTCACACATGGCTGGGTGTATGGGCTTCATCATCCTCCATATGGCACAGACAGAAGCCTGGGGGTGGGGGTATCAACAGAAATATTTTCCTTTAAATGTGTTTTCTCCTCAAGAAGACTTACAATCAGCAAACTTATTTAAAACAAGACAGGTTTATCGGTGCGCGGGAGTGAAACCGGTAGTTAAGCCTTCTGCCACTCCAGACAAAAGTCTGACTGAATTGTGTCCTTTGGGGGAAGAAAAAGCCTTCAGGGAACTACATGATGCCAGGCCAGATACCTGTAAGTTTTGCTTTTCATTCAAGCCTGGAGCTGTGTGGAGGATGAAGGAAGGATCCCCCTTTCAGGGCAGCTGCTGCTTGCAGTGGCAGGCTGCTCAGCCCCACACAGTTCTTCAGAGATGAAAGTCACACACTCCCCTTCTCCTCTGCCAGCTCCCACCACCACCAGAGCTGAGAAAATACGCTTAAGATGATCCTAGAAAGGGGGCGAGAAAGCTGTGGCAGTGATACTATCCTCTCTCAGGACTTCACCTTTAATATACCCAAATGGGATCTTCCTCCCCTCAAAACTGAGAGATAATGAAAAACAGGAAGATTTACATTGAACATTTCCACAGGAAATTGAATACACTTTAAAATATTCAGGAACAATTCAAATGCAAATACAGCACAGTACTGTATTATTCATATTCTGCAACATTTTGCCTTAATGGTGTGATTGGAGAAGATCTTTTCCAGTGTGTTTTCTGTGAGGTTAGTAAACTGGGACTTTAAAACAACCGTTCAATATATAAGGTCCTGTATTTTCTTTAAAAGAAAGAGAGTTACAAAGTCAAAGGCAAATTCAGTGGTTTCTTACATAAAATACTTTTTCACTTCCTGAACGTTGCCTGTAGCTTTGCTAATTTATTGCCATGAAAATATTGTTACTACTTAATGCACTAGTACTTTTGTCAATAGGCAGTTTTCCCCAAGGCATATTTGAGAATGCTCTGCTAATCAGAGTTGATGCAGCTATTCCAAAGCAGCCAGGTCTTTAAAAAAAGGTTTGTGTTTAATTCTAGTATAGGTGAGTGTTGTCATTCCTTCAAAGCACAATATTTTTAATTCACTGAATTCATTTGTGTAGATAGCTATAGCACTGAGTACATTATCCAGCCCCAGACTCAGACTGAACACATGCATTTTAAAGCAGTACTGCTGGCACCTTTTCCTCTTAACATTTAACTTATGTGAAATATTCCTCATTTTGTAGTGGCAAGGATTAAATGAAAATTTAATCAGAACCACAAATCTGTGCTGTATCATCAGCACAGAATTTACAAAAATGCAGATGGGTATTTAAGCAGATATTCACTTGGATCTGACTTCTTACTTTTCTGCATCTGCTTGAACATTTGAGATTACGACCTCAAATGCAGCTGAATTTTTAGTGTTTTTCATGAACATCACCATGACTGACAATGAGATCACGTACACATACATATGTCACACTACAGTTTTATTCTCTCTAATAAATATTGAAATCTGCATGAGTATAACTTTACTGAGGTTAAGTAAATCATCTTAATTGGTGTGGGAGCTTTTAATGCATGTATGTTTTCAGTGATTTTTAATGCATTTGCAATCCTCTGCAGATGAAAAATTGAATAAAGTTCCTCAAGAAACAGGTCAGGCCATTCATTTCAATTAGAAATAGGAATGAAATTCCAGTAAACTATTAAATGTCACTTAATCTATATTTCAGATAAATAGAATACTTAATTTCTCTTGGCATGTTCCACAACAAGGCACCCTACTTGTCTTTATATTGACACAACTGGTGCTCCTCTGCTTTCCCTACCACAGTGACATTTAGTGACATTATTCCTGCTGAAACCCAGCATGGACATAATCCATTTTGCAACAAGCCCACTAAGGAAAGAAGTGTCTCTGTATGGAGGTAAAGGCTCTGTTCCCTCTGAGCTGGCCAGCTGACACTAGTGCTACGCTTTTCTTTGTTCATCTTTGCTGGAATCTAGGGTGGGGCAGCTCATTTTGGTTTCCTTCTGCCAGTAGTTCATCCCCCCAGAACTTCTATATGGCAAAACGACGCTAATATTATCTCTACACTGGGCACAATTAAGTTCCTTATTAAGGACAGAATTACAACCATCAAGGTTATTTTTTTTACGCAGCTATGTGTTTTGAGATGACACAGATGTTTCACTTGACCAGGAGAGGTACCATGGGTTCTTGTTTGAAGGGTACTCAGGCCCATCACCTCCACAAGTTTCATAGATGTATGATACTTCTAAGGCTATCAGCCAGCAGCAGCAGGAGTGAAACTAAAACAGAAGACTTTGAGTATTAAGGAGCATTACCAACACGAAATGAAATCTGACTTCTAGAGAGTTCTCCTCAGTTACAGCTGTATTCCTTGGCTTGTATCTGGAAAATATATAAAATGCAGTTTGAAGAGGTGAGGCCTCCTTCTAATTCTCCAGAGAAATAAGATGGTTTGTGATAATTCCCCATGTCTGAAGTCACCCACACACATGGCTTCAATTCAAAGTTTGCACATCTTTAAGAGATTTATATTAAGCTCTGCTAAGTAGTTGTTAGTAATTTCTGTTGACTGTAATCAAACTAATGTCAATATACATTTCTATCCTTCCCACTCTGCTGTCTCACCCTTCATCTGAAAATACAGTGACAACACTGGAAGGACAGCGAAAGGATGCTTTTAACATCTCCACAGCCATATCCAATACCCATTTTTGATCCTTTGATGTGTCTGTAGCTCAGGCAGCTAGCAAGAAGGTATAAACAAGACACAGGAGCAGTGCTTCCAGTTTCCAGTGATGTTTAAAAAAAATAAATTAAAAATTGTCTGAGAACTACATAACTGTGTTCTTCAGGTAACAAGTAAAATGCATACACATGTATGTATACATGCAGACACAGAGGCATGCTCCTCCATTCAGATACTATTCTCCGTTCATAGATATTAAGAGGAAAACATGACGGAATTCTTTATGCAAGTCATGGAGGGAAGTAGGCGGCTAGTTAGCCCCTCAGCAGCACCAGAAATGCAAATAGATGTCAAATAGGTCAGTGTCTAGTGCCCTGCTCTAAAGTACCAGCACAACCATCTGTAGAGGGACATATGATAAATGCATATGAAATCTTGACACAAGCCTCAAGCCGATTCCTTAATACTGTGCACAGCAGAGAATGTATCCAGCTTCTTTCCACATGTAGAAGTCTGTACACCTCATATTCTATATACAAAGTATAATACAGGTTGATTAAAATATGCCCACAATTTTCTAAATTTTTTAAAAGAGACACTGTTATAATATGATTCTTTCCTAAATTAAAGAATACAGTATTTCATTTTTCTTGCCCTAAATAACATCCAATGAATAATTTTCAGTAATGTGATCTTTGCCCTTTAAGCCGTTTTGGAGATGGATTGCTACAGTGGGTGGCATTCAGAATAACACATGTTGAGCAACGCACACTCAAATCTTGCCAGTTTTATGGTTTCTTACAACATGCTAGGATGCGAAGTGATTCACACAGAGGAGATGGAGAAAGTTTTTCTATTACTGTAAAAAAATGATGTTATATGCATTTATCATCCAAAATAAATACATTGACACTACAGGCTGAAATAAAACTAGGGAAGTAAGCTTGGTTCCTCTATTTCAAAATATTGCATTTAGATTAAACCAATTAAAGATGAGTGATGTTCAGTGTAAGATGAGCTTGCTCTGACACCCATCAAATTAAAACAAGGTGAGTTAAAGAAGAAACCAGAGCCAAAGATTTGAATTTCCTGATGTCTCATGCTGCCATCTTAGAAATTTTACAACTCCTATGGAGGAGGTATAGAAGAGAGAAGGTAGAGGATCCACTTGGTAAGACGGACCTGGTCACTATAAATATACACAAAGTCAAAAGGAAGAAGTAAAATGTAGCTATGCAGGCGAGTAACGTGATGTACCTATACCGATAAGCCAGAACTTTCATAGTTGTTCTTTCACCCAAGGTACATACCGGTAATTTCAGAAAAGTGTCAGTCCAATGATATAACACTTCAAAGGAAGGGGGGAAAAATCTCTACAAAATGATACAGTAATGCTGTACTTAGAGTAAATGTTCGTGGATGTTTTGTTAGATTTGACCACTGTCCTATCAGATTTGTTACACTGCCTCTGACAATGCCATTAGACAGATGTTTCAGGAAAAGAGAACAAACCATAGAATCATAAAATGGTTAGGGCTGGAAAGGCTAAGAAAGTTGGGGCTGCTCAGCTTGGAGAACAGAAGCTGCATGGAGACCTCATAGCAGCCTTCCAGTATCTGAAAGGGGCTTACAAGGATGCTGGGGCGGGACTCTTCATTAGGGACTGTAGTCATAGGACAAGGGGTAACAGGTTCAAACATAAACAGGGGAAGTTCAGATTAGATATAAGGAGGAAGTTCTTTACTGTGAGGGTGGTGAGACACTGGAACAGGCTGCCCAAAGAAGTGATAAATGCTCAGT
>JANHGB010011678.1:0-33166 GCA_026283785.1 Coracopsis vasa | reverse complement strand
CCTGTGTCCAACCTGGCCTTGAACACTGCCAGGGATGGGGCAGCCACAGCTTCTCTGGGCACCCTGTGCCAGCGCCCTCATAGTGAAGGATTTCTTCCTCATAGAGAATCTGAACCTTCTCTCCTAGATTAAGAATGAGGGACTTGGCCACAGAAGTGAACTCCAGCAAGGAAATTGTAGTGACCCAATAAGAGAGCAGGAGCAGAAGCAGCTGCTGGGGTTCCCCTTTTTCCCATTTACGTATCCTGGGGTTGTCCCAGTTTTGTCCCTCAGCAGAGCCAGCAAATTGACCGGGGCCTCAGCTCTGCTGGTGTGCTCTGATGCCGGTGCTGGTGTGATCCCAGGAGTGCCTTGGCCTTTGGTACCTCATGCCTGGGAGCGGCAAACATCGGGAGAGCTTTCAGAGCTGCTGCTCAGCTCTAGTGAGCCACAGGAGGCTCCTGTGGCAGCACTTCTGCTGCTGGGGGGGGGCTGTGGGGCTTTTACAGTGATTTGTGTATTGGTCCCTGGTGGCTTTTGTAGGCGGGTGGAGGCCACATGGTGCTGTTGGGGATTTAATCATCTCATGTGTTTGTCATTCTTGGTGGCAGGAGGCTCTGTAACGTGCATTAACTCCTATTAACTCTCTCGTCATATGCCCACACACTTGGTTTGGATGGGCCATATTCCGAGCTGCTCATCCCCATGACTTTTATAGTTAAAAAACTATTCCAATTGTGTTCATCTTCAATGTGATGTTTATTGCATATAGTGTAGCATTAGGAGCATCAGTTTATGTTGTGCTTGTAAGTGACTGGAATTATATCTTCAGTATGCTCATGTGCACAAACTGAATGAGGTTTTGCATCAGCTGTCTTCTGGTTGTTGGTCTAGTTAAAGTTATAGAGCTCTTGTGTTGGAAATAGAATCATAGAATCATAGAATATGCTTTTTCCAGAGGAATTGATCCTCTGAGTGTTAAAGTGAGGTTGAAACAACCTTCACCTCTTATTCCCTTCAAAGCATGAAATATTTCAGAGCAGGTTTGGTTTTGCCATGGTGTGTGGAAGCCCTAAACCCTCTTACTGAGCTGGTCTGTGAAACTACAGAGAAATGGGTGTCTGCATGCCAAGCAAATTGACTGCAGCATCTCAAATCAAATCAGCTTTAAAAGACCAGATTATAGCTTAAATGTTCCCAGCCATGTACATCTGGTTAATGCAGAGGCACCTATGACAGGATCACCTTGGCAAGGTCAGCAGGAGCTGCGTGGCCTCAGCATGTCGGGACCTGGTCTGTGCCATGCACACGGGCGTTTCTCACCCCTCAATCTGGGCTTCCCTCTGTGCCTCCAGCATTTGCCTCCTAACTTGTTGCTGTTCCTCACCTTTGAGAAACGTGAGCTTTGTCACTGCAGGGTTCATGGGTATCTTATTTCTGTTTCACTACCTGGGAGCACATTTTGGCTTTAGGATGTCGGCAGTCATCTTCAGGGGCTGGGCTGCTTTGGCTTTAAAATCTTTTTTAAAACAGATCTTTTCTTTATAGTGGCAAATATATGTACTTAGCCAGATAGAACTGGGGTATTTTTTTCCCTTTCTGTGTAAATACTGAGTATTCCAGTAGTTCCTATGGATTACAGGATGTTGTGCTGGTTCACAGAATCATAGAGTTACAGACTGGTCTGTATTGGAAGGGACCTTAAAGCTTATCCAGCTCCAACCCCTGCCACGGGCAGGGACACCTTCCACTAGAGCAGGTTGCTCCAAGCCCCGTCCAACCTGGCCTTGAACTCTGCCAGGGATGAGGCAGGCACATTATTATGTATTTATTATTAGGAAATATCACATCTTAGTCTGATTTAGAAACGTACACTTAGGAAATCTAAACAAGGGAAAAAGAGAATACATTCAAGCATATGTTTAAATTTAAAGTGACCAAATTATGTTATAGCTATAAAATGTAAGCTTTTTGATGGTTATTAGCTTAAACATGTTTTGTCCTATGCTCTACCACTGAGACAATACATCAGAAGTTTTGGCAACCTAAATGCAAAATGTGTGTGTCTAAATATACTCGTACTAGAAATGAACTGGACATAGGAGGCTGCATTAATACACCTTGTGTGACTTCAGACTTCTGTATTTCAGTATTCTTCTGGTCCACTGGCTTTACCTTTCAGGAGTGGCAACAGAAAAGAAACTGCAACTTGAAATTCATTAAATACCTGCAAGTTCTAACATGCAACATTTTTCATTTTCAGTCTTCATGGTATAGACTGAGGGATAATTACAAAGTTCAGCACCCTCCTTTCATCTTGGGTACTTGATGCACAGTAAGCACTACCCTTCATCTTACTGAAACCAAAACACTTCAAGCATTTTGTGTATGCAACAATTCTTTCCCCATCCCCCTTTCCCACAGGAGAAAAAAAGCCATAAATGAACAACCAACAGAACACTATTCTACACTAACAGGAGCACATAACTTTGTTCATAACTTATATCTAGACGCATGTCAGAGCCTGCATAGTGCACTCTACGGTGAAGTATTTTCTTTGCTCTCTAAGAAACCAAGGTGATGCACTTCAACAAGGATCCACTCTTGCTTCCAGTGGCAAGAGCTTATCATACAGTGATTGCAGTGGTTCCCCCCAGCAATTTCTTTCAGAAGCAGCTGCTAACTGTATGTAATTAAACTTTAGCTAAAGTCAGTTTTGGACATAATCTGAAGACTTAACTATCAGCTACTTCTTACCTGACACAGAAATTACAAACTTAAACACACACAAATAGAAATTAACCTAAAAAAATAATAATTAAAGCCAAGGACTACAAAACCTGCATTTCTTTCTTCAAGCTGCTTTAAGTTGCAGGTAGAGAAAACCATGGATAATTTTTCCAGATCCCTGCACACAACAGTCTTACCCTAGCTAGTTGGCATGGCTGATGAATTCCTGGCATCCCCAGGACCTCTGACAAGTTCATTTTTCTGTCCTTGCCTTCACAGCCTTTCCGGTCTGAATGGTTTACTATCTTACAATAAAATCCATCAACTCTGTCCTTTTCTTCCAGTGATGGTGTCCCTTACTAATGATTGTTTTCCCTTTATAGTCTTTCCGAAACTGTATTTTCAGCTCATAACCACAGCCTAAAAGGTTACGGTCATGATGCATTCTCATTTTGATCTCAACCAACAGCAACCACTATTCTTAGAGTTCTTGCATGCCATTCTCTTGAATAAATATATAATACTTCTCGTGAATGGCCCCACTTTTCATGCAAAATGCAAGCATTACCCCTCTAAAAATCACGCTGCTGATTTTGATCTTGCCAACTACAATATGATTAAGAATCCTGCCAGGACCTTTCAGGACATCTCTTCTTCCTTCCTCTGATGTCCTCCATTTTATCAAGCTGTAGGTGTCTCGAGTTTGATTTTCCGTCCCTTTACTGCTCACTCAACTCTTGTATCCTCTTTACAGCACCTAGTGTTCTAGGAGTTCGGGACAGAGGGATCACAGTCTTTTCTGAAGGTATCTTCTTCCAAGATGGGCTTTACACTTTGTTTGTCCTACCTACAGTTGATCTATTACTGCACCAGTTGGTCAACACGCAAAGCCAGCTCAGCTGGCTCACACACCTGAAACCAGACCATCTTCTATTCCAAATACTTCAAAAGACATACTTAAGAGCAAAACAGAAGAAAACCCCAACCAAGTAAACAGTACAGAAAATGTCTGTTTACATTATAAACTTAGTAGTTAGAAAGCCTTTTTAATATCCTCTAGTAAGAAGTTCCAAACAAATCTACAAATAGTAGTGCTGGAAAGTAATCAGTCCATTCTGGTTTTATAGCATTTTCCTAGGTATTTGTCAGAATAGTATATGAAAACATTCAAAAAAGGATTTATATTTTTTTTACACGACTAAGTTACTGAAACAATACAATAAAAGAAACAAAGAAAATGCATACTAGGGTTTTTTTTTGGTATAAGAATGCCTCCACCACATTTCCTTCCATTGTTTCTTGTTTTACGAGAGAAAAAAACAAAGCAGAGAAGCAAGCAAATACAAACCCAATTTCTCTCCCCCTCTCAAAGGGGTTGGAGCTGAAAAGGCCACTTTTCAGGGCACAGCAGTGGAGCTGCTGGCTGGCACATACCTAAAGAAGAGAGTTTCTACTATTAAGTCTTTTCCTCAGGCTCTTAAAAACTGAAAACAAACAAGTGTGAAAACAACCACCCCCCACCAAGCAGGCCTGATGAATGCCATTATCCTGTTTTGTGTAGGATTTTGAACTTCATTTTGCTACTGCCAAAAGGTGACTATTTAACAGGAGTGCTTGAATGAAGCCACATTAATGTAAATACTGTCACAGTAGTGATTAGATCTGATATAAACCCTTTGACTGAAATGAAAACACAGTATATAAATTACACATTCAAATTCTTATACCATCCTCCTCCTTTGATGTGCCCAGAGTTCACATTAAAAATAAAGATATGTGTAAGTCTGTATTTATTACATTTCTAAATCCTGCAGAAAAATCAGTGTAGATGCAAATGCACACTTATTTTCGAAGGTTTCACAGCCTTGTACAGGAAACCTGGATCAGGCACCTAAATAGATCTCTCAGAATAATTAACATCATTTGAGACTATGCCATTTCAACCACACAGACTTTGTTTTGCTGTAATGAACAGCTTGCCATGTTCCACTACATCTGTTTAATTCACAGGTGATGCAGAACTGCTGTCGAACCTGTACATTAGCTTTGGGGTCACACAGAATCAAACCTTTCATAGTTACTCATGAAAAAAGAGCACCAGCTGAGCTACACAAGCTATTCAACTGATAAACAATTCAGAAACAATGAAGAGATTATCAAACACGATACTTAAGGTACACTCAGTGCTCTAATACATAGTCACAGAATCACAGACAGATCTCAGCTGGAGGATACCTCTGGAAATCATTTTGTCCAGTCCTTCACTCCAAGCAGGGCCAACAAAATCAGGTTGCTCAGGGTATTTCTGAGCTTTCCCAGCCTAAGAACCCTGCTCCAGTGTTTTACTTTACCTCCAAACACATAAGATTACATCATCTCTTGAAACAAGGATCATCTGTGTCAAACTAGCCCTTACCCATCACGTAACATAAATAGGCCCGCTGTCATTACCAGTGCTTCTTTACGCATAGGTGACAGCAAGACCTACCTGCCAGGACTCCTCTTCTGCCAATCTTTTCAACAGCTTGAAGATGCTAAGTGATAAAGGTACAGTTCTGTTCACCTAGGATACCAGGTAACCCTTATATTCAACAGAAACACAGCCCATGACTAGCTGGTGGTCAGACAGGAGACACACATGTGTGTTCTGACTGCCTGCGTGAAGATCTCAACGTCTCACCCCTCTTCACAGAGACAGAGGTTTGGGGTGGAAAACAGAACCAAGACTGAATTTGCAAATCATGTCGTATCAGGGAGGGAGACTGCCAAATGTTACAAAGACCCTTCAGAACTGGAAAAATCTCCCCCAGTTTTTAACACACCCCCAACTTCTACAAGTAACAAAAAGAAGTCCACAGAAATCCTTTGAGTTGCACTGCACGATGAAGGTGCAGAGAACACTTTCAAACGAGACAGAATCCCACAACAATAAAAAGTAATGGAAGGTCACCTAACTCAGTCACGTTTCAGTCCTACACCTACAGTATTTTCTTGTTTAATCAACCACATTCCATCTTCACGAAGCGTGGCTGGCAAAGACAAAGAGAATATGCATTATTAGAAATACTGCTGAAATCAATAATATGGATCCTTTTGAGCTCAATTCCCATTATCACAAAACAATACTTGTCAGAAAAAACTAACAGATTTCCCACGTGCAGTTATGTCATCTTACATGCACAAGTTTAGTACAAACATATTTCCTCTAGTGCTCTATCACACATAAGTGATAGGAAATTTGAAGAGCAATCAAAATCTTAATTCGTTAACATTTTGCTTTATCCAGTGACCTCACTACTATCATCATTGCTTCCATGGAGATACATGTGGTGTGTACACAACACTTCTGGTTTGTGGAGGAGGCATCAAGAAGTTATGGAAAACTTTCTCTTCTCTCCTCTTATGCAGGAAAAATTGCTTTTCATACAGTTAGAAACCAGAATTGTTTCTGAGGACACCAGCTGAAGCTAAATGAATAAAGGAAGACGGTTTCCAGTATTAAACACATAAATGATACTGCAATAATCAGATTTCACATTTTATAGTTCAATAGCTTAGAGAAGATAAGTGCATTTGTATTAAAACCTGACATGCAGTTTTCCCCATGACTATTATTAAAATCCATCGTGTCACTTCTCCCATTACGTTTATCAAATAGAATAAAAATAAATATTACCCAGAAAACTGGAAGCCTTGGTATAAAAGCACAACTAGTAAAATATTTAGATACTAAAGGTAGAGATGTTCTAGGAATACGACAGGCAGATCAGGTTTATGGTTTAGTTCTACTGAACCACTGTTGTTTCAAATGGACAGAAAATTAACATGAAGCAGCATAAGGTGCCCCAGCAAGCACAGATGTTTCCGAGCACATTGCCCCACTTCTGAAGTATTCCCTATGCCCATACATTACACAACCTTCTAAATAATAGAGGCAGCCTCAAGTTCACTTCAAAACCTATGTAATGACTCAGGAAACAGTTCTGAAACTACAACCTGAACCAAATTCAGCTGAAAACTCATACAAGTGTCAGATTTATATTTATAACTTTCATCAATAGAGGAACAACTGAACAAATGGGAATTCTCATGATACTGTGCAGGGATTTCATGCTAGAGGGTCTTGCATGACTCCTGGGATGCTGTAACCCTTTTCCAAACTGCTTTTGATTTTCTGACCACATAATTTCAACATCTGCTGGAATAACAGATCTTTTGTGAATACTCACATGTGCCCTAGCTCTCAAATCTCCTTATTTAACTCTCATTTCCCTTTCTTTATCTGCCCTGCTGGACCTGCCTTAACAAAGTGGAAACCCACTTCCCCTCCTGTTGCTTTCTTCATTCCCAGACTCCAGTGGGAAAGCAGCGTTTTAACAAGCTCCTGCTGGGAGGTGAGCCTTACTGCAGCCTGATGACATAAAACTGCTACAAGATGGCATGATCACATCAAATGATTTGTTATTTCGAGTGCACAGCACCTTGTTCACCAATTCAAAATCCAGCCCACTCTGTTGCACTTCATTATTTGTAACCTGCTCCTCTGGAAAAGGAGAGAAAGAAACACAATGCTGACGATGTCATCTATCTGGTACAACCCCATCTTTTAATTCCAAGCCTACCTGGTCTGGCATTGCTTGGTGAAGCGCTGCTGCAGCATTCCTGCAGCGTCACAGTCACACGAAGCCTGCAGCATGCCATGCTAGAGAGCTCTGGAATGCAGAGTACATTGCAGATGTGCTATAGGGAAGGCTTCCAGTTGCTTACAAGCCAAACAGCTTGTTTTGGCTCAGAATGCTGTTTCCCCCCCATGTGGGATTACTTTGATCTTTTTCCCTATTATATGATTGCAATTACGCTGAGTTTATGGGATCAACGGGGACCGTGGAAAGAACATGTTAATCCAACTGTGAACGACCGAGTGAGAAGCTACTGCAGGGCAGCAAATATAGTTAGTATGTTTTCAAAATGGGAATATAAACCAAGGCTGCAAATGAATGTTTCATAAAATTAATTAATAATCTTGAAACAAGCATCAGATCTGCCACACTATGGAAACACACTTTCCATCTTCATGGCACTAAATTTACACTATCTGAAACATCATTTGCTTTCACTTCCTCACCTCCTCTTCCCCCCCAGTGAACAAACTGGAATATACAATATTAACACTTGGGTGCCTTCATTTAAACAGACAATCCAGCAGGGCCTGCAGGGATATCCTCTCATGCTGTGATTCCAGCAGGTTGCAGGAGCCACATCCTCGGGCTGCGCTCATCAACCTGTGCCAGGAGGAGCAGGGGCAAGCAGCAGCTTGGCAATGTGAGAGGAGTGACACCTCCTCAGACAATATACAGAGCTGAGGGCACATTCATCTATAAACAATTCGGATCACGTCACACTTCAAAAAATGGTTTTCTTTTCAGTAGTGAATAAAATGATTCCTCTCGCTCAGTTTATAGAGCTCTCCAATTCCTTACAGAATGGATAATAACCAGAAATTAAAAGGAGCCTGTGAGAGTGTTCAAGGCCAGGCTGGATGTGGCTTTGAGCAACCTGCTCTAGTGGAAAGTGTCCCTGCCCATGGCAGGGGGTTGGAGCTGGATGAGCTTCAAGATCCCCTCCAGCTCAAACCATTCTGTGGTTCTATGGTATAAATATTGCATAGGGGAAAACTGAAGACTTGATATAAACCAAAACACAGGAGGTACTCCATAAATAAATGAAACATTTATGTATTGTTTGCAACTCCTCTTTTTAAACTAGGAAAAAAAAATACTCTGAGGAGCACTCTCATAATATTAATTTAAATGCTTGGGTCTAAATTTGACAAACATAAGATTGCGCTGAGTAACTACAATGTGGGACTCGGGCAGGCAAGTGATTGTATCCAAAATAAACACCTTACAAGAACTATTTTGATCATTTCTTTACTTTGGCAACATATGATTCTGGTGCCTAAATATGGATCTTGTATTGTGTAAACCAGTATGCTTCTGCTGCTCACTGACAACCTGCATTCTGGCCTGCAACTCCATATATAATCATCTCACATTCATCCTTTCTGACCAAAGTTTTGCTATGGTTTTTTTGGCTTCATGGAATATTCCTACAAAATGCCAGGGCTGCGTTTACCTGTGTGCAATGCAGAAGACTCAAAAATAACCAAACCCCAAGCAAAAAATCCCAAACAAGCCCCCAGAAAACACGGAACACGAAGTACGGTTTTCCTGGGAGTGGCATTCTTCCAAAGCATCCTCACTGGGAGCCCAGGGAAGTGGTACAATGTTGTGTTTTCTGTAAGGCCGACCCCTGTCTTAGATTAACCTTTTGAGTGTCTGCTACTTTATAATAAAACCTATTTAAAAGCTCTTACCTAATTCTAATATTTCTCTTCTAGTGTGATAAACAAATGAATTGCTGCTTTATAGAAACAGTTCTTTTTCCTCATAAGAACCAAGGTTTGATTTCCTCCACATCAGAGATGGATGTTTTTCCCCCTTTTTTTTTTTATTATGGGTAACAGAAAACACTTCCTAAGGAGCTAAATCTGAATCGTACCTAGGTTGTGGTCTAAGACACTGCAAAAATACCAACATTAGAGAAAATGAGTTTCAAATGACATAAATGATGTCTGGTTTCTTCCTAACTGTGAGCAGGGAAGTGTTAGCTAAGCACCAGTCATGTCTGCCTTTGATATCATCTCATTTTTTCTCCTCTCAGTAATTCAAACCATCCTGGATATTAAGAGTCTGCCTTTCTTTGAGCTACACATCAAGACAACTCTTTTTTTTACCATACTCCTATTTGTCCTTGTTAAAGCCCACATCACCTCATGCCTTGAATTCCCCCAGTCTTCTCAATGTTCTGAGACTATGCTCATTAAATGAATCCCATTCAAAGCACAGATCTACTACTTAGGTCTGTTATTCCAGCTACAAATCTTTGCGTATGTGTGTCTGCTGGCAATACATCTCCCTGTATCACAAACTCTTTAACTGGGTGTTGTTTCACAGTACAGCTCAAGCCACTTCCTATCCCGAGTCACAGATTGCATGTCATTCTGCCAGTAAGGGAAGCTTTTGTTGTCCACTCCTTTATTTTATCAGTTCCTATGGGGCTTTCTCCCACACTGATCTATCCACAGGGGATAAATCTGTAATGAGAATCATACGATAACAAGTTGATAGCTTGTTCTCTGATATTCCGGAAAGCGGAACATCAAAGAATTAATCACATTCAGGAATCAAAAGAAACAAGAGTCAGGCTTCAGTAAAATTTTGCTGTTGAAGTAGAATTTGTGAATACACCTTCAAGCTAAAGACACCAATTTTATTTTGGGGGAATTAAAATAGGATATTAAAAGCAGGAACTATATTCTACATTGCCCTTCTACTCAATATTTAATATAATGGAACATGGTTTAGTTGGTACTAAAGAGGAAGCAAAGTTTTCCTTTGTCTTCAAAGTAATGAGCTTTTTCTTCAGCTGATAAGACTATACAGTCAACAAAACTATAAAGGCATAGCCAGCCTTTATAAATTATTCCAGATATACATAGCTACAACTGATGGAGTAAGCTCACCGAATTGGTGATTTTTATGAATCACTGCCCTATCATGCACTCCTCAGACAAGCCAGGCTTTGAAGAAATAGCAACAATCTTCCTAGTCACACCTATTTCACCTAAATGATTTTCTTTCAAGAAGCAATTCCCTCTAAGACAAAATATCAATTCAATAACTCCCTCCAGTTACTGCATCCAACAGTAAAGTTCAGAAGAAAACCCTTAATGGAAATAATTTTTTAAATTTATTTTGCCCAGATTTGTTTTAAACTAGCTTTTAGCACTGAAAACAAAGGTTTATCAAGAAATTCAGGGAGCAAACAGCATGTAAAGTTCACTGGGTTAGATACTCTCTGTTGTAGGCAATAATCACCTGTGGAATCAGGTAACAGACTCCTCAGAGTAGCACGTACAGAAAGAAGAAAAGGCAATGGGCACAAGCTGCAACAAGAGAAATTCTGCCTGGCCATCAGGAAGAGCTGTCAATGACAGTGGTTAAGCACTGGGACAAGCTGCTCACAGGTTCAGCCTTGCACTGAGGAGAAAGCTGGACGGGATGACCTCTGGAGTTCCCTTCCAGTCGCACGTTCTATGACTGCAATATAGCAAATAACCGGTAACTACATGTTATAATTCAAGTTGTATCAACATTATTATGTTACTTGGATGACTTGAATTGAATCCTCTAATGGGTTTAGCATCTTAACTGAATCTTACTTACTTCAAAAGCTTGTTGTTGGGATGGGAGGAGGGGTCTCTAAGGGAAAGAGAGGGGACAGCACTTCTTTTTCATGTGCTGCTCAGCCTGCACCATGGTGAGGCTCCGTTTCCAGCTGGAACACCCGGGTAGCAAAGTTTTAACCAAATTCTGTCTAATTCTTTTAATCCAGAACAGATAATCCATACTTTTTACAAATGCATGCTTTGGAATTATTCTGCTGAAAGTCAGGGAACTGTTCTCTAGTTCCGAAAGATGAAAAGATTAGCTGTCATAGCCTGATGTAGTCATTTCCTGCTAATCTGATCTCTAAACACTGTTGCTCTGGGTGACTTTGGTGATGTAAGGAAGTAGCTCCTCATGGAAACTTTTGTATTCCTTTGTCTTTGTTGTAATACAGCTCAATTAAAATTTCAACAACAGAGAAAGTTCCATACCATTAACCAACAATACTGAGGGACTGAAAAAAAAAAACCCAACCCATTAACAATCATATCTCAGGTTTGATCTGCATGCTTCCCTTCCTGTGATAGCTCCTCTGAGGAGCATGAGGGACTTTAAACTCTGTAGATTCAGGACTGTTATTAGTGACTTTCCCATTCCATGTCTTGTTGAACAGCAAAAAAGTTGCCCCTGACATCAGTCGTCAGTTCATTCGCATCCTGGGGACATCACTTGAGAACTCTAAGCTTACATTCAAGAGCCAGCACATGAAAGCAACATTCTGAGCAGAGATTCTCAGATTCTTTTTGTGAGTCATGATGACAGGAAAACTGTTGTGGTCAGGAATAAATATCACTGGGTTTTCTTCCTTTGTTTTCCTATCAAGCAAGGTTTGCTTTTTTGGCTATGGTAAGTACTGCTTCCAGGGAATCAGAAAAACTAGATAAATCCAAGGACTGGAAGCGGCAAAGATTAAGGTGTTCCTTGGAAAGCTGAAGTTCTTGAGTAAGCCCTAAAATGAAGAGAACATGGGCAGCTAAAACATTTTTGCATAAACTGAAAAACTCCTCTACTAGTTGGGAACAAGCTGGAACTTGCATGGGGCCCTGCACACACTGGCAAACATCTTAATTGTTCAGAGCAGACAAAGTCTGTTTAGTCATGTCTGCTGAAGTGGGAAGGATATTACAACACATCTCTGCAGTCTGTTTCCACATAGGTCAATCAGTTCTCGAAGCTTGTTTTTAATGCGCTTTCATCCAGCCAGAACAGGAGGCATACGGACACCTTCACACAGGTTGGCCACCCACCTGGCTAGCAGACAAGTCATCCCTGAATAGGAGCTCACAAGTGAGCAATAAAGAAACAATCTGGAGTCCCAGCAGACATGCAGTGCCAACACGCACTAATGTCTGGGAGGGATTTTGTAAGAGTCTAAGTATGCCTCAGTGAAATTTCCAAACCAGTTTCAGTGCCCACTGAGGATAACAGCAATGTATTTAAAACAGAGAGGGAACCGCAGCACGGCAAACACAAGGGGCAGCAGCTGAGATGGGCAGATGACTTCAAATTTGTTTCTTCATTTCTCAAAGGATGGGGCAGGCGGCACAGGATTCTTTCTAAGATACTCTAGCAAGTTTTTTAATCCATGTTCCAAAACAGCTAAAAGCCATTCACCTCCTGAACACATTGCATGACACAAGAAGGCTTTTAAAACCGCACTGAGGTGGTTCTCATGCAAACTGACTATGCAAGGAGGTAAGTGTGGTTTTGTGCTCTATCAATAGCCAAACACTGTCTTCCTGCTTTGACAGCAGTACCTCAGTTTTCAACACATACCTTCTCTTTTACCTATACTGCATTACTGGAAGGCAGACTTTTAAGATGCTTCTATACATGGATTGTGAAATGACACGTGAAGTGCCAGGTCTGTAAAGAGCAGCTCCATGACCTTTTCAATGTAGGTCAGTCTTGCCCCACAAGACTGTGTCCAGACAACCAGCTAAATATTAAACAAAACCACATACCAGCTAGCCTACAAATCTTCCTGTGTTTGGATCCGTCTCATCGTGGGTATGGTATGGCTCCCTGAGCCCAAAGGTATATTGCGTTTGTTAAGTACAGAGAAAGGCCAGTGGGGAACCAGGAGGAAATGTTATATTTGTATGGAAATAAATACTCTTCCCTTCACTTTAATTTTGCATTCTGGAAAATCTTCAGCCTTGCTGATGATAAAGGTACACTATCAGGTGGCAGCTTATGTTATTTATATGTATTTTAACAAATTCTGAATTAATAAATACAAATAAATTTAATAAATAGTTTAAACTTATTTTAAACTTCAACTCTTCAGAACAGAAAACCACGTCTAGGCTTATATGTCCCATTAAATAACTGAGTAGGATTTGGTTTTCACAAGGAAAAAGCCCTAAAAGACAAGGTTCAATAAAAGAAATGATGTACCTCCTTTGAAGAATCCAAGCTGCAGTCAAGTTCTAATCTGGGGCAGTGATAACATCCATGACGGAGTTTAGGAACAATCGCTGTTTGCTTTATTTAGAGCAGCCAATCACAAAGGGATTTATCTCTAGACCAGTACTTTTCCCACACCAAGGAAAACTGAAATTCATCTGCAGACCATGTATGAAGCAGGGCAGGCACCTCACATTACTTCATTTAGGGGAATTTGTTTTTACATTATGCCACTGCTGCAAACAAGAAGAAAGAAACCAAACCCCAACAGATCATCCAAAAGGCAGAACAAACTCCAAGTTATTCCAAGTACAAGAGTTCAAGCACAAAGATTAGCAGTACCATAAAAACTTACAGAAAATTATGCAGTGAGTCAAGGTTTATTAAAAGCCAATGGGGAATGGGATAATTATTGCACTTCTTCCTGCTTGTGAACTGGACTCAAAGACCACTAGATGAGCAGGACAGTGTCGCAGAAGTGATACAGTTATTAGGTGCACAGTTATTCAGACACTGTGGTATGCTTACATTAACAGAGGCAGTCTTTGCTACTTTGAGAAAATGGTGTTGTCACCTTGATTTATGATCCATACTAAAAAGGTGAATTAGATGCATCTCAAGAAAGAGCAGCACCAAACTGAAGAAAACAGGCAGCAGGGAGAATGAAGAAAAAACCTATTTAAATTGTCTGACTACTGGTGATGGCTTTATGAAAAAGAAGTTAAAGGAGACTTATTAGAAGTGTTTCATGGAAACTGAGATGACAAAGGTATTAACTGGAGCTCTAATATGACTACAGACTGGAAGCATTCTGCAGTAAAAGAAAGGTGTCAGAATGCTGACAGCAGTGATGGGTGATGAGAGTTCAAAAGGAGATGGATATAAAGTAAAACTCTTTTCAAGCCAAGCTGGTCACAAGATGCATGGATGGGGAGACATCAAAAAACTTACAGCAACTGACAAAATAAAGGACAAAGAGGAGACAGAAGGAAGGTAAAACACCAGGCAAAGCTGACATGGTCTGTAGGGGCAGTGTCGGATGGGACTTAAGAAAAGAGAAAACCCTGGACATCAAAAGGTATCAGTGCCACACCAAATTACTCCCTGAGAGAAAGTAGGCTTCGTCAGGATTGAGATTACATTTGCCTGAAGAATTAGGTTCTCCTTTGGAAGTGTCCAAACAACGGTCCAGCCCAACCTAAGAAATATGCTGTAAAACAATTTTTGAAGTTTAAGAACCTGAATAAACAATACAGGTGCCTCCTGATCATTACAAATGACTTGGTTTTTAAGGCTTGATGGCAACAAGTTGGTTACCGTCAGTGTGGAACTCAGCTGACTAAGTCTGGACAAACAGTTGTCATTATGATAAATAACTGCTTCAGAGTTGGTTACTGAAGTCATATTCTCAAGGGCTGTACAATGGGAATTCCAGCCTCCTTCTGAACCTAGTCCTTTAAAATTGCTTTGTCTGTTTTGGCCCTAGGCGGCATATTAGAAATGATAAAAGTAGCTCTTTCATACTCACAGCAAGACAGTTTGATTGCCAGTGTCAACATGACAAAGCGCTTATGGCTACAGAAGTGGGGGGAGGAAGCGCTAATAGGAGGGGGGCACGAGGAAAAGCTCTGTAGTTAACACTGGGCAAGTAAGAACAGAACTTTTCTCTCCAGCGAAAGCCCAGACTTATCCCACCATATTTTTTACCTTCTGTATGCTGACTAGACTCAGAACTGTTGCTCTGGCAGTAATAATAAATCAAATTCACTGTAATTATTCTTGCTACACAGAGATGAAGAAATGTCACTGGAAACAGTTCTATGTCTTTGATAAACTTTAAAGGCTTACTTAATCAGCGCTTCCCTTTTTTGTTTTGCAACAGTGACAAGAAACAACCAAGAGGGAAACAAAGAATTTCTGGAGACAAACCTAAAATGCTATGTTTTATGCTGACCTACACACATAAGGTAAGGAGATTGTCTTCTCTCACAAAGTTAATGTGAACAAATACTCAGTTTCAGAAGTAGAATACTGGTTTTTGACAGCATATAAATTTGAATTAGGGACAACAGGCATACAACCCAATCAGACTGTAGTGGCTTATTCTTAGTACTTAAGAATATCCAACTACAGCCAAATACGACTTGTCACATATATAATTAATATTATAAGCAAGATGGACACAAGCGTTCCCCAAGAGCCAGAATAGAAAGTCTAAACAGTCCCTTATTTCATCTGGAAGAATTATTCCACTACCCAAGAAGAAATATTTATAGTTGGAAACATAAAGATCAGTAGAGATTGTGTTTCAGGAATTTGCAACATTCAAAGGGAGCTCACAACACTCCGAAGTCGATTTGAATTTTTGACTGTTTTGACTCATGCTGTCATTCACTTTATATGAGCAGAAAATGGTCTAACAAATACAGCCAAAATATCCTCAATTTACAATTCTATACTTCAGACTCACAGGCTGTGTGTAACTTAAAGAACACGGCAAAAAGGTTCTGTCACAGTGCAATGCCTGGAATAAACTGAATACAAAACCAGCAAGTCAGCTTGCTGAGCCCTTTAAGACACTACAGAGCATGCAGTAATCTTAGATTTGGTTTTAGTACAGTAGGTTTCTACATACTTTATTTATAAACTCGTATTTGGCAATTCCAATTATTTGATTCCCTAGTGCTTCTCCTTTTTTGGACCTCTGTCTCCACACATCTTGCCCCAAAGCAAATCAGCTGCCTTCACAGCTGAATGAAATTCACTGCTCTTACTCAAAGGGAAACAGTTTTTATTTGTCTGTTTAACTCGAAAGAAACCAGGCATCAAAAAGCAGAAACCTTTACCTGTAATCAGGGTCTTCAGATGCTAAGAACATTCTCCCACAGATATCTGTATAGTCTGACTTCGAAATGCATGAAAACAAGCTTGTCTAGCACAGATTATTGAGTCCGTCTCAACTGTCTTTACTAATATGAGGCCTTCTCCTAAACATGTAGTGAAAAAAGGTAATTGCTGGAGCTAAGTTTTATTACATGAATAGTTTTCAATAATCCATACCAAGGCTTCTGGATAAAAAAAACCCATAAAAACTCAAAACAGTGACAACAAAACCCGAACACCAACCCCCAAGAATGTTCTTATACCCTGACTACCATTTGCCACAGTAAGATGGTACCCCCAGTTAGCAGTTACCCCCTTTGAGCAGTCTTCATCAGTTCCTCCTAATACTAAACTACAGGCTCAGGTTCAAGTAACACCTTAGTGCAAATGCTGGACTGTCTTCAAAAGACACTGTCCTACTCTACTGCACTACATCAAACATATGATTCTATGATCTGGTAATCAAACAACTGTCAGCAGAAAGCAAACCCATGAAAATTGGTGTTACTTGTAACTCTCTTCAGTGCTTACTGGTATTAAATAACTATGGTACAGACGCACTCCAGGACTCCTGCTGTCATGATGCCATCATTTGCTAGGACACGTTCAAGCTAACCAGAAATCTGTTTCTTGAGCTGATGCTGAGGCCTGTGCCCTGCCTTCTGGATGAAATCAGGGCACCCTACAAAGCCTTGATGCTGGTACCAGCTGTCCTCTTGGCCATAGCCTTCCTGCAGATGGAATATTCTGGCCTATCTGTTGGTACATCTTTGCCTTCCAAGTATTTTGAATACAGTATCAACCAATAAAGTGTCTACTAGCTGCACTTTTTCTCCAAGCCATGATTATTAAATGGATGATTTTTTACAGATTCCATATACTAACCAAGTTGTGATCAGCAACATGAAGAAGCAAAAAATAATGATCTTCTAAATCAGTGCAACTACAAAACCTGGCGTGTGCCTTGGAATAATGCATGGTGTAGTTGCCATCGTTGATTCAGAAGAGAAAGGCACAGGAAGGGATAGGAAACGCAGAGAATTTGGAAGGAGGAAGTTAATAAAGAGCTATATTTAGGTAGCTTATTTTCATCTAAAATCTTCCTGAAAATGTATTACAGCCAACAGTCTTAAGAAAAATGAAAAGCACCCAAAGCTCTCTGGAATACGATAAGCATCCAGTTATCACCAATAGAACAATTTTCATAAGATCATCCATCTCTCTCCATCACATCAAACCATCTCTGAGCTCACATTCCTCATGGAGGCCTGACCATTCTATGGTCTCCATTCAGACATCCTGAAGTTTGCAGCTTTTCCTGTGCATGTAGATGTTCTACATGGAAAGATTGTTTTGCTTTTCCAACTATGTTAGTACATCTAATATATTATCTTCTCTACAAACCCTTCTGTGCTTATTCCTTAGACTGCCAGAGCTACACGACCACAAGCTGACTGCCAATATCACAAACTTGAGACTGAGAATCACCACAATGATTTAAAAACATAAGCGAGCGGTAAGTTGGACAACTGGAGCACTAAAGGAGTTTACTTGTTACATTCAAGCTAGTAGTACTTGATGGTTTAACAATATGCCTAACGAGGGACATCCTTAACATCAGGCTGCCTTCCCTGAGCAAACTAACGCATACACCTTCTGTGCTGATTTGAAGTAAGAGGACTCCCATACCCAATTGCCACTTACTTCCTTCAGGTACTTTTTTGTGTCTTTCAAACTATCATGCATGACCCTCCTGTTCAGGAGATAAAATCAGAATATGTCTTTTGGTGACTAATATCTTGATTCTGCTCTCTTTGAAGTCAACTGGAATTTTGGCATGTATTTAATGATGAAGGATCAGATCCCAAAGTGTTTGTTCAGCAGTTTTGGAAGAACGCCAGTCTTAATAAAATCAATTGAAACACATTTCAAAGCCATGGCCAATCAAAATACTTATTTGCAGACTCACAGACTCATCTCAGTATTTGGCATATCTTTTCAGCTGAAATGCACAATGATGCTCCTTGGCAGAGGGAATACAGCGCTGCAACATGTTCTACAGATTTCATTATACAATATTCTTGTTAATGCAAGCACTTGAATCAGGAGCTTGTAAAGACTTAGCAGCACTGAAACACTCTTCACATTTTCTTTCTCATCTTCACTAATGGAATAATGTCTTTGATAAATGCGGCGCATCAAGATCTTAATCCTACTGTTGGAAGAAGTTCATGAACTTACCAAGGTTTTCCCCTTGAGGAAAGAATCCTTTTCAAGATAAGCTATAATGTTTAGTTTTCAAAAATTAATTCTATTGCTTCAATGAAGAACAAGGAGCCAAAACCCCCCACCCAATGTTGAGGTTATTACCACCACCACTTTCTACAAGTAATAAGTAACAATCAAAGTGGAAAATAAGACTTTTTTCCACTGTCGCTTGTTATCATCATGTTCCTACATTTTTAGTACAAACCTACTACGATAATTTCCTATTTTCAAACTTTTTATAATCACATATAGAATTACAAGTTGAGGTGTAAGGATATCTGAACGCTTCCAGGAAGGAGACCAAAGGCAGCAACCATTCCTCAGACATACACCACTTGACTCAATTGCAGCATGCATAGGTGAAGAGATAACCGAAAGCAGATCCACAGCGCAACCACTTCCTAGTTCTTAGAAGTCTTGCATGAACATGTTTTTAAAAGATTAATAAAAGTCCAGCATTCCTTGTAATCTTGTTTATATCTTGCTAGATTATTACATGCATAAATTCTCCAGAATTTCAATTTCTACAGTCTTTTGGAAGCTCATAGTACCCTGTAACATCCATTTCCACATTTTGCTCTCTCCATTGCAGGCACAAAGACCAGCACGTATTCTCTACTCTTAATATTTAATTCATCTTAAAATCTCTTTTCCATTATGACAAGGCTTTTTATTTGGGGAAACAACCAAATTCAATTCTTTCTGTAAAATGTAAAAATAGAGAGGTGTAAAATGGTCTGAAAAAGCAAAAAAAAACCCCAATCTCTAGATTGATGGTTAGTAAGAAATCAGTGATTAATAACATGCAACGTTCTGAAAAGCTGCAGAGATAGCTGTGTTAATAAGGAATTGCTAACTTAAAGTAACAACTGTGTGTTTATCCTGTCTATCAATACCTTAACAGCCAACCACACAGCCAGAATAACCCAATATTCCATGTGGAGATATCAATGTTAAAATTTCTATAGAATTTTGAAATGTATTTTTGTGTCTACTTCTAACAATGCTAAATAGATTAATATTTTAATTGAGGGGGTTAATTTGCACATATATTATTATTATAAAAAACATATTGCAGGTTTTTGTGGGGAGCAAAAGAACTTCTGGTTTTCATTACTGTATCACAATTAAATTACCTAATGTACATAAGATCTGCTAAGTTTTGGAAACAATAGTGGGTGGTGTTTCCTGGAACAGAGCGATATGTCTTGTGACTGGGAAGGAACACACACCACTCCATTTTAATGTGAAGTCACACAGTTCAATCCACACAGACAGGCAAGAATTAAGGACAGGAAACAGAGGGACATCTTGTTAGGGTAACTATTCAGAGAATGGAAAAGTTAATTTAGTAGCCCAAGGCAAACAGTTAGAAGTAGCTGAAGTCAATTCTATTTGTTTCTACAAAACAGCGTATCCACTGCTAGGTTAAGCAAGAGCACAGAAAACACAAAAAATGGATTTTAACACTGGTTTTAAGATTTATGTATTTCAAGAGCACAAGACACAGCACTGCAAAATGCTGTGAAAATTAGCTCAGAAAGTTAGGAGTCTTTCACCATTCTACTTGACTCTAAAGAAGTTACAATACTTAAATTAATGAGTGCGTAGGCACTGCATTTAGATATACAAACTGAGTGTCAAATACAAGTCTTCCAAGTAAACTGCAAGTAAATTGAAAGCCATTTCATGCAGTGCCATAAAAAACTGATGTGCTAGGCCACATTATCCATGCTTTTTTTTTCACTGCTTCATGGGTGATTAAAAGAAGTACAGCTTAAACAAGTCTTGCCTAGCTTACACCCAACTGTATTTTTAAAGCTTCATTCCCAGTTAATCTAGAGGGCATTCTAATTCATATTCTATTTCCAGCAGGCGTAGCTAGAACCAATTTTCACTTACTCACGTTGTGAGACTCTGAAAGGGAAACTTGAAAATGTTCCCAAATCATAAAGGCATTGGATTGACTGCTCAGTACTGCATAACATCATACTAAACTTGCAAATAACGTTGTGCATTAATCCCTTAGAGGGTCAAGGTATACTGCCACATTTCCAATCAGTGCACCAGTAAGTACTGTTAATTCAAAAGTGCACAGCTTGAAATGTGCATTATTAGAACAATCCACTTCCAAACCACAAAATTCACAAGTGTGTATAATAAATCACTGAAGTTTTTACTGTAGCTACAGACATTACATGATGAACTTTTTAGCAGTTTCTCAGCACAGCTTAATACCTGGTTTGAAGTGGATGACTTCCCTTGCACACAATTTGCATGAAAAACTGGTTGCACGGATCACAGTGGAGCTTGTGAATTTATGCAACTACTGAGTTCACCAGAATTGTCACCATTCAGTCAAGATACACTTCTCAGTTTATCTTCAAATCACAAAGGCTGAGTCAGTTTTCAAACGGATCAAGGAAGGGTTGAACCCTGGTACTTTATAGGTTAAGTCAAGAGCAAAACTGCCTTTGGCTTCCTTGGAAGGTTTTTGCCTTGTTCAAAACTGGTTTTGTATGTTTATTACTAAACACAGTCTCAACATCGTTTAGACTTGTTCAACACAGTTACAAGCTACATTGTGTCTCTGGACAAAAAGCAGCAACATGGGAACAAGCTGTCTAAATTCAACAATAATGTGGTCTAGCACAATCATTTTTAAGGCAGATCTTTGCAAAACCTAGGTTTATGGGTCATAGTTATTAACTCACATTGATGACAAGCCTGAACAGAATGGTTATGGTCAGCTCTGCTTCCACAGACTGCACAGGGCAGTCCCATCATGCCCAAACAGAAGTGTCAGTCTGACAGAGAATATATTCTACTAATAAGCAAATGCAAGAATTAAACCCATTTTTGGTCTTTTCCTAGCAGTGGAAACCACAAAGAGGAGCATGAATTACTCCTCCAAATACAAAGATATTGGAACAATGTTGTCCAGCAGGACTTCTTTTAAATCTGGAACAGCAATTATTTCCCCAAACTGCGTGTCCTGACAGAACAGAAAGAGCAGCTTTGCTACAGGGGAAACCAGCAGGTCTGTCAGGCCAGAGAAAGCTCTCATAATCATCAAGCTGAAGTTTAGCAAAAAGTGACCTTTTTTCATGTGTCAACACAGTGCTCAATTTCAGAGGCAGTATTCATGAATAATTGATGTGGATAATAACAGTACTTGTCTCCTAATACCATGTTTAAAGCCAAGCAAGGTGGAAAGTCTCTGAACGTTTAGCGATCTGCACAATTAGCTCTTGTTTTCCGCTGCAGCAAACCCATTTATCCTTCCATGCCGTCAACTCCATTCAAATCCATGAATGAAAAGGTTTTCTAATGATTTTTATAAAAATGATGTTAAAAAATAATCAAGCAATACAATCAAGAGCAACTCTAATTTCTGCTTACTAAGCAGCATGGCTGAACACTTAAGGTCAATATGAACAGTGTAGTTCAAATGTTGTAAGTGACTGCAGCTTTCAGAAGTGTAGGCTTGGCAAGATACAAGACCTGAGCACAATGACAAATTTAATCACAATACATGTTCTTCTCCAAGAATTATTATACATTTGCTTAGAATTATAGAAAAAACTAAGTTGGAGCACCAGGAGGTCATTTATTGCAATGCCTACATCACACAAGGTGAGGGAAACCAGGCTCAGGTCTTGCCCAGTTCAGTTTCAAGTATCTCCAAGAATGAAGATCCCACAACCTCTTTCTGTCCCTGGCTCAGTATTGACCACACTCAAAAGGAAAATAAAGCAAACCACACAGCCTTTTTCCTTATATCAAAGCAGACTTTCCCATGCTACAACTGCCCTGCCACCACGTGCTTCCAGGAACAATCTGGCTCCATTATTTTGTACCCCTCAGGTACTTGAAGAGGGCAAGAAGATCTTGAAAAGTCTTCCCCCCATGCCTCACTAAGGAACATGCACTGAGGTGGAGGCAGGTGGCTGCTGAAGTATGGCAATATCTGATGTAAAGACAGGCAGATCTGCCAGAGTAACCAAGCAGAGAAAACTGGCTCTCCTTGGGTCAACCCCAACCAAATCTGCACCTTCTGAGCAGTCATTTGTGGATGCCTGCGGAAATATAAGATGCTCTTTTGGGGTCTTATTTATTCAAGCATTGCAAAAACAGTTTGCACATAACTGTAAGGGGAACTCATCCCACCTTACACCTTCTCCTCAGCCTGGACTAAGGTCACTGTCCTCACCTCAGGAATTACTCACACCAGATGAGGAACCAGTTACAAGCTCTGCAACTTCTTTTGACACATCAAGACAGAAATCAAGGCTAAACCCATGAACATCTACCTCTTGCATACAAGCATCCGGAACCTCCTAGGTGACAGCTGTAATCACTTAAACCCAATCCTACTCCTCAGGATTCTCTGGAAAAGTCTCTCAGCATCCAGACCTCTGTTTGCATTGCTAATTTATAGGAAAAATCTGGACGCCTCACCTCGCTCTTGTTGAGCAGACAACAGTCAAGACTATTGCTTTGCTGAATTACAAATGTTTGTCACTAAGGGCTTTTTCTTCACAACAGCAAAATGGGTTTTGTCCAGCTTCATACAAACCAAGTCTTATCACTTCTAATCAGAGCTGTTTTGCAAAGGGCCCCTTTCCTTTAAGTTAACCTTGATCTTAATTAGAAACCAGGTTTCAATACCTATTCAAAGACGTGACTTCCCTATAAACAATCCCATGACAATACTACAGTAAATGAAACAATGGACAGGTATAATCTTACTTTTTTGACTAGGAGGAAAAGTTCAGGCAAAACAAACAGTTAAGAGCTTGCTTTATTACTTGAGACTCACAAGTCCAAACAAGCCAAGACATACTCTCAATTTAAGACTATTTTCCTCCAAGCAGGAAGAGACTATCTTTAAAGTCAAACAACACTTGATTCTTTCTGCTCCAAATATTAAAATACCCAACGCATTTAATTGGGAAAATCTCCCAGAAGACAGCTTGCACACAGTAAAGAGCTATTCCCTGATTGCTAAACAGTTTTCTATTTAAGACAAATAAAACAAAGCAACAAAGCATAAATACTTCTCAAACCCAGCACTTACTGAACCTTTTCAAAGAAAGTTTTACCTCTTCATTTGCAAAACACAAAATACAACAGACACTTGAGTTTTCATGTGCAAATACATTCTAATATGGTAGATTTTGGGTAGCATTTTACATAATTCAGAGGTTTGTATCTGCACACAGCCAGAGAAGTACCTCTACAGTTGCCTGGATGCAAAATAGAAATGACCCCTCCAACAAAGGATTCCATCTTTGTAGCACATCCTCAAGGACCATCCTGTCACAGCTACAATTCTGGTTCATAGCTTGGTAGCCAGCTAACTAAAAAGCCAAGCCAACCCAGAACGAGCCTTGATGGCCTCCCAGCAGTCTAAATGCACACACCCAGAAGCGTGTAGTAGAAAGGGAAGCAGGGAGGGAGGGAAGCATGGATCCAACACCATGGCTGCTCCGGGGACACTAGCCAGATACAGCTATGAAGATTCCTCATAACTTCATTGCAAGTCTCACAAGTGAGTTTACTTTCCAGTTCCATGTCCATACTTGGTTGATCTTTTTAAACTGTTTTCTTATGACTCTTATGCACCCATGGAAACAAAGACAAGCAAGGGCTACTGTTTTGTTGAAGAGCTGGAAGCCATCTGTGAGGGCAAGCCAAATCCCTCCCCTTTTCTCTCTTACTCAAATATTTGATGAACAACAACATCAGCACTCAGAAAATGCTAAGTCTCTTGCATCAACTCAGAGGGCAAGATAACCTGCTTCTTCCAGGTTCGGTTTATTTGCCTAACATTTCTGAAGACTCACAACACATTGCTTAAATCATGGTACAACACTCCACAAACATGAAGCCCTATCAGTTTGGCTGAAGTATTAAAAACAAAACCTCCCTTCAAATAACAGCAGCAAAAAACGTCAGACACAGCCCTACACATTAGCATAGCTTGGGAGCGAAGTGTGTACAGAAGCCACTGTCCAAATCTGCACTTAGTGTTATTTTTATCCCACAGTTCAAAATAGCTGAAGATGAGTATTTTGATACATTTGAATAAAATTTGACTTTTGAACAGAGAAAAACAGATGCAAGCCACTTCCAATACAACTTTTATATTGTGATCTTTTCAACCCCTTCCTTAGCAACAAAACACAACAAAGCATAAATAAGAAGTTAATTTATTACCTACATCTTCATTGCTTAAGCTTCTTCTTTTCTCTGCTAGTCAGCTAAATGTGACAGAGCTCCACAGGAAGCAGCATCAATTGGTGGCCTAAAGGAGAAGGGGCAATACAGGGGGCCCATTTGCTGAAGGGACACTTCTTTTATAAATGACTTCTTCCTCTGCCCGGGCAGAGGGGAATGGAGAACACTGTGAAACCCATTACACATGGGACGTGGTAACTGATGAAATGTCAAGTGTAAGACTACGTAACTAGGAATCAAACTTTGTAATACTCCCATACTTGTTTATTACATTTGAATTCCTCTTGTTTTCCCAAGAGAAATTCCTAAGGATAGCTGGGGAAATCTGCTACACAAGCAAGAGCTTTCAGGAATTGAATACGTGAATTTCTGTCGAGATTCAGTTATGTTAATTATGAACTGATTGATAACCCAAAGACGTTCACTAGCATTTGGTGACTTCAAGGAGTTTAAGATCTCAGAGAAGATCACTGGATATGAAAATTCTGATAGATACTGAGAAATACCCCAGAGGCTTCACTTCTCCAATGAATCCTTCATCGCCAAAACACACAGCAGTACTGTAAGCATCACAGAAATACTTCAAGTGTAATCTACTCTAACTCCCTTCCCCCTTCAACAGAACAAATCATACACAGCTGTAAAGGTATCTACAAAAAACGTGTATTGTTTTAAACTGTTAAAACACAGCCCTAAAATGGGACAATAACTGCACAGTAATGACACTAACTGTAACTTATGACATAGAAGAGGGATACCACTGAATACTGCTGAATTCTAATTTAAGCATTTAATGTTAACACAAATACCTAAATTAAATACAAATAATAGGAACAGGGAAACCCTGTCTGCACTATGGAAAGAACTGCAGGAATAAAAATAAGCATTTTAAAGTTACAATCATGAAAAGACCATGCCCAAACCCCTGACTTCATTGTCAATGCACCACGACAGTGAAGCTCAAATGAACATTCTTCAGAGAGCCACAGTCCCTCTGTCATCCCTAGTCAGAGAAAAGGGCTGGTGGCAGAAGCCTTTGTGCACAAGACTTTCCAAAACCACACAATATTTGCTCAGGAGTGACCTTAACATCATTCGATTAGCAATAAGATCCTGTGCGTCAGTATGAGAAGACTTCTGCTACTTGCTAAAATTATACATTGACATCTACATTTCAGAACTAAAATGAACCAAAATACTCCTTAATTTACCATGATTTTTTGGTTATGTTATTGTCAGAATGTAACTGCCCATGTCAAATCAAGTACATATGCATTTCTAATTAGGTACAGAAAACAGAGCAAAGCTGCAATAGATGCTAAATAAGCTCATTGGAAAAATATGTCTCTTTTTGCTGGACTATAGAAATAAATAGTGAAAGAATGCATGCTCAGCTAAGAATATGCACTTTCAATGTCAGAAATTTTCTGTTTCATTACTAGAGCTATCAGAGACGAAATAAACATCAGCATTCAGTTTTGCCTGTCTTTTCTTTTTGTAAACTAGGTTTTGCTTTCTTCCTTTCTTGTGGCTAACTTCCACAAGCACCAAATTCAACAGGGAAACTATGCTTCCCTGTGAAGGCTGGAGAGGCCCTGGCACAGTTTGCCCAGAGAAGCTGTGGCCAGTGTTCAAGTAACATACATAGAATCACAGAATCACAGACTGGTTTGGGTTAGAAGGGACCTTAAAGTTCATCTAATTCCAAACCCCCTAGCAACAGATATCCTTGTCATTCTCCAAGATCTTTCTCTTCTTAGGAGGTTGAACTCTAGGGAATATGTATTAGGAAGAGATTTTGGTTTTTCGTTTTAAATCAGCTTAGCTGCATCCTAAGTCTTGTTTCAGAAAGACCAGAATCCCACCCTGTCTTGTACAGAACAATAATGAACTGAAATACAGCAGCTGCTCCAGAGAACTTAGCAAAGAGAAATATAGACAAAAATTAGGCAGACCTTAGAAACCAGTGTCACAGTACGGAGACATAACCACTGGCCCACAGCCTACACTCTCCTTGGCAAAACTTAATTCACATGCTTTTACTGTATACTTTAACTACTACCTTAAACAAAAGGAATCTCCCTCTGTCCTATACCCCTACTGCCTCTTACAAATACAGCAAAGGGAAGAGGGTTAGGAAAGAGGAGAGAAGAAGTCTGCTCACCATTACTCTAAACACCAACGGTGCACTAAATCTCAATGTACAAGACTAAAGAAGCTTTGCATGGGTGGGCCATAGTGAACCAAAGCCATAGCAAATATTTATTGAAACAGAAATACCTCGAGCTAGTTTTTCTCACAGCTATAATGGGTAATGCTCTGGTTATTGACTATGCAGCCATATAAGCAATTTTCTTTCCTCAAAAGGAAATCCCTTCTGGGTCATACACGAGTGCTCAGTCACTCCATTTGAAAGCCTGCTGTGAAGTTACACTGGAGGTCCAGTCGACAAACTTCACATAAGAACCTTTTCTGCTCCCTTCCATAAGGGGGAACTGATAAACATCTGGTCTTTGGAAATGACTTTGTGTTGTTTGGATTTTGTACCAGCAAGCTGCTCTCCCACACTGTGGTATATCACCACATGATACCAGACTTTTCCAAGAAAAACCTAGTAAAATGAAAATACTTCATTAGCATGAACTCTTGTTTCTTAAAAGTTACATAATTACGGCGCAATCTCTTAGAAGATCTTATTTATTTTAGTTTTAATTATTTACTTCAATGAAAGGATAGTTTCATACAAAAATCATTCTTTTTTAAAAAAGAACCAAACAGAGGTCTTTTTTTCTTTGCTGTATAGATTCTGCTTACCACTTGCCAAACTGTTATTTCACATATGTGAAAAGAAAACTGGACAGAATACATATGAAACAAGCTATTGGCAAGGGAAGTGCAAGGGCTTCCCATTGGGAAAATGAGATTCACAGGAAACATCTTTTACCTTCTCCAAAACCAACAAATGCATTAAAAAAACCCCATCATAAAAAGGAAAAGCTTTGTCTGAAAGGACAAGGGATATTTCAGGTAACTCTGAATTTCCAAGGTACTTAAATCACCCTCAAAAGACTTGCACAGTTCACTTGCGTGGTCACTAGAACACTGGGGTTCACTACACTGAGTGAAGACAGAACATCATGAAGGACTGTTTGCATTCCAGTCTGTACTCCCTGCTTGTTTAGCAAGACTAAAACTCCTGATTACATCACCAACAACTCTGATTAGATTTTGTGGGAAGAGCACTTTAATTCTGCAGCTTTCATTACTTTTTATTCCATCTTGCTTAGTCCATACCCTACAACATAATCTATTTCAGCCCATAAGGCACGTTGCATTTCCTTAATATGAGAGAACAATAGAAAGAATGCATGAGAAGCAAAGTTCTGACACACTGCAGACTAATAGCTAATTTCAAGACAGGAATTTGTTGCACACTCTGTTTGCATGTCTCTAGTTCTCAGCTGTGGTAGAAAATTGCTCTCAGCCAAACACACACCTGTAAAATTTTAAATGAAATTATTTCATTAAGCAGCTTCATCTCACCAAACTTCCACAGATTCAGCTCCCAGAGACGTTTTCCAGGTGCAGATAGAATCACAGAATGGTTTGGCTTGGAAAGGACTTCAAGATCATTCAATTCCAGCCCCCTGCCATGAGCAGGGATGCCTCACACTATACCATGTCACCCAAGTGTTAGGTGATGGGGTGCACACAAGTCAGGGAAGAAAAGTGTTGCAAAGCTGCCACATAACTTCACTGTTCTAAGGCAATCTTTTCTAAAGTTTATTATAGGTATCACATGTATACTTCTAATTATCAGTAAAGGACTGCTAAGAACCAGATTCAATCAGACTCATCAGCAGCTATTTTACGCTATTTCTTGCTCCTAACAGTTCAACCAGGCAGCTAAGACAAGTTGACATCTCTGTCAACTCCACAACAGCCAGAACACAACAGTAAATCACCTTCTCCCCTGTCCAAAAACCAAAAAATTACGTTAAAAACCATTTCAACCCAGTGATTTTTCAAAACTTTGCAGGTGAAAAAACACTGGAAGTGCTATCAAACTCCCCAGCAAAAAACATACATGAGCAGAACCAAAACCTGGACGGGATCCAAGGATCCCCGACTGCTCCTTTTCTGCCAGAAATGCACATTCCTTTCTAAACTGAAAACAAAAACAAAAGATGGGAGACGATTTACTACAAATGAAACTGTCCTTTTATCTCTGTCACCACCTCAGCTCCTGGTTCATATGTAGTTATTATGGAGAAAGTCACACTTCCGCAACACAGCACAAAACACTGCCAGATTAGAATGCTTAAATGCCTTATGAGCAGAAAGTGTTGCCTTTCAACTCTGGTTTTTTTCCTCCCTTTCACAGCTTGCAGAAGATCCTAGCAGGTATAAACATGCCCGCTTTTAATTACAGAACTAGATTACTGCTGTAAACGATTCCCAGCTTCAGCAAATTATAATCAAGTACCCATTGTGCATAACAATCATTTAATGGCCCAAAAACCATAATAAAGAGAGCTTTAATGAAGAAAGCTGGAAAGCCGCCACAATTTTATGGCAGCGCACTCCAAAAGAAAGAGTTACAATCTGTATTTAAGATTAAGAGAACCGTTTAATCCAGATGGCCAGAATTAAACAAGGCAGTGCAGGGAAATTTTGATCAAAAGCTAGTACAACATGAAAGTACCAAAATTCCCCCAGTAAACCACTGCTAATTCTTTCAAACAGAGGTTGCACGTTCACTTTGTATTGTGAAGAGCTTTGAGGAAAACACAACATGAGCATGTTGCTTTCTCTGATATAATTCACTTACCCACATGCTCTTCTACAGAAGTGCCCAACAGTTTAGCAGCAAGAAATCTATTTGCCAGTGTTTAACTGGGAAAATACCTGGAGAGTTATGGTAGAAATATTTTAAAGCAGTTTGCAAAATGAATTGCAAATTAGTTCAGATCAGTATATGCATAGTTTTAAGATACAGCTAAGTAAACTACAGCTGCTGCAGCAGAAATGTGAAAAGGCCCTTGCTTTCAGTATTGTATTACTAATCTAGATTACCTCCAAGTTTCAATTTGCTCTCCTCTCCCTTAGTTCACTTGGAACTGCTGACACCTTACTTAGTAATACTAGCTTTCCCTGATGCCTCTTCCCAGTCAGCAGAGAGGATGTGAGATCTTCTATTGTGCATAAAGCCCACTATGAAGGGGCTGTTCATCATTACAGATGTGTCACTGATGGGTGCCAACAGGCTGCTTACTGTACGGCCCTGACAGCTTTGCATCCGCTGAGTCGGAGCAGCATCATCTGAGATGAAGGGCATTCCTAGCCAGTAAATAGGTGGGTATTTCTAAATCTCTAAAACTGTAGTTATACTTTAGCAACTGAAACTTAAAAATACCATTTTTAATAGGTTTTTAATGACCTCTTTCTGCCCCCGTGAGTTTTATCCAAACACCACAGTGGAGAAGTACGCAATGAAGACGACCTCACTGCTCCTCTATAATAAAAATTTTTATCTTTTGGAAAGGTTTTTTTATGCTGATGAAATAAAACCTCTGTTAAATTTGTGGATGAAGTAGAAATCATGGACTCTGCTCAAGCCAGAACTTACACAAAATCAGCAATGTTTTACCCTCTTCAAAACACGCAACAAGAACCCAGTTTGTACACCTACTTGTTCTTACTCTGACGCTTACACCCCCACTGCTTTGATCTTTTTGCTGAGGCCAAGTCAGTGCTGAACCATGACATAAATCAGTCTGGCACAGTTACGAGTCAGGAACACTGATTCAGGCCAAACAATAAGGAATCCTTGTGGGGATCTTTGTAACACTGACAGTGAGCAAATCCCAGTGTCTAGAGAGTAGTGCTGCATCCTGTACCCGTTCCTCAGCCCTGGGAGCTCCAGAGCATGATCTGCCCTATCTGCACCCTGATGCTACCCCAGTGCTGTTCTGCACAACCAAGACGCAATCTGGTTTTTGACAGAGTGACTTTTTGCTCTTGGTTAAGACAGTTTTAGTTGGAAGGAGATCACTCTATCTCTGATTCGTATTTCTCCATTTTCTAATTTGCTGACAGCAGTAACCTTTGAAAGTCTGCCAGGCTCCTTTAAATGAAAAAGATCCTACAAAATGTGATCAGTCTAGGGCTCTGTACTGATGTCCATATTTATGCTTTACACTTCTGTTACTCACATACCAATACAGAAGGCAGCTTTAGTGATCTCCGTTAACCCAGCTCCTGCTCCCAGCCACAGAACAGAGTCTACATGCACGTCCAGGGTAGCACAGCACTGTAACATTTCTGTAGTTCTCAATTCTACCCAACAGACTATAGGCATTGAGAAAAACTTGCTGAGAACAGAAGTGATGTACACAGGTTTGACAGAAGAGTGGAAACTAAGGCTGAAACATCAGCCCGACAGCCCAGGCAGCAGGTTCATACTGGCTGCAGAACATGTTTCAATTTCTACATGTTACAGCTCACTCAGGGTGAACTAAGTATTACTGACATGAATCAACATCAGGAAAGACACTGCAGCAACCAGACATGATCTGAATTAAACAGTGTACTTCTGGTGATAACAGGATCTCCCAGATTATCTGCAGATGGAGCAGTAGAAAGTAAATCTTGTCCAAAAGCAACAAGGACAGCTTCCTTGGGCATGCAGCATTCCCCTGGGGCAATGAACAATCCTATCACGCCAATTCCCCTTTACCCCAAGTTTTCAAGCAAAACTCTTTTGCAATTATCAGCAACATTAGGGTTTCTGCTGTACCACAAGCTGCTGCTGTCATGTTAATGGCGCACTGGTTTATTGTGCCAGTAAAAGATGAACTATCACTTGCCACAGTTTATGCACAGGGCAGGAAAAGCCAGTACTCATTAACTATGATGATGATTGATTATTCATCAAAACCAGCCCTGAAAGAAGCAAGAAAACAAAACCAAAATCACTTGTGAAATATATTAATGGGAAAAACTAGTTGAGGAAAAAAAGATCAAAATTGCCAAAATAATTGCAAAATGCAGAAAGAAGTAGGAAGACAGCAGTTGGCCTGTGTAACTGCACTGCTCTGGCTCTTCCTCCAGAGCCATGGAAAACCATGCAGTAATGTCATACTTGGTCCCGCATCTGCACTTGCTAATTGGAACCACATTGCCTCATGCTCCAAAGCTCTACTCTCTCTGCTGCTACAAGAGAATTCTTGGTATAATTGAAGAATTACAAAATACCATACTGAAATAAACACCAGAGAACAAATTAGTATAAAATAGTAATAAAAATGGCCCCCAAATCAATGCATTGTTTATTTGTGGAATGCTTGCAATTGTTTTTTAAGGGAGTCATAAAAATTCCTCGCTCACCAGGAGTCCATTCATGAGGGCAATGAATTTCCAGAGGACGCGACTTTTTATACAACTCAAGAGAAATATTTTTGGATACAAATTAAAAAAATAAAATAGTTTTAAATTAATAGTTTTGTTCCTTAAAATGAGCAAAGACTTGCCTACAATGTAAACAATGAAAATTAGAAAAGCTAAAGAACACAAGTCTGGTAACCTAAATACAATACCCATTGTCTGGACTTCCCTATTTCCATGAATAACATCTGATTTTCATTTTGGATTAGAACATTCTGCTAAAATTACTAATATACTGGCATTTAATTGAATTGAATTGCAAAATTTCAAGATGAGCCACCAGCTACGATCTGATCTGACTGCCATAACTGAGAATTCACATTCTAACTCTGCAAACAATGTAATGCTGATTCCTGATTGAAGTAAGTTTTGAGGATCTCAGAGCAAACAGTAGTTCTCACCAGAAAAAAACACCACATAAAACTGAGATCAACTGGCAGCTTAGGCAGGGAATATTTGGCTAGCAATGTGATAGCTCTGTAATTCCAAGAACTTCCAGTATTTTTCTGTGAAGAGGTACTCAACTGCCAGAGATAAAAACTACGCTTATATGAGAATAATACTGCAAACTTCACCCCGCTATTTCAGTTGCTTGGCTGTTCCGTTGAGGGTATGAAGGCACAGAGAGACCAGAGTTGAACATACAAACAGTCTGGAAGAGAAGGGGCTTCTTCTCCTGTTTGTGTGGGGGGGTGAAAATATAAATAGGAATCGTCAGTCATATCAACATGCTCCAGCTTGTAACGAACAACACCGCATGTGACCAAAGAGGCTGACAACACTTCTAACACAAAAGACTTCATAATGGCAAAACAACAGATTTATCACAGAATCCCAGACTGGTTTGTGTTGGAAGGGACCTTAAAGCTCATCCAGCTCCAACCCCTGCCACAGGCAGGGACACCTTCCACTAGAGC
>JANHGB010011677.1:0-21944 GCA_026283785.1 Coracopsis vasa | reverse complement strand
TCAAAGTCGTTTTTTCCAATCTGCCTTTGCTATATGTGTTGGACATCAGTGCCAACATACACATGCTTTTTGAGGAGGCTTCTATAGGTTATAGAGGGTACCTCTGAGTTGCTGACAGTTGTTTTTCTTTCCTGTAGCTGCCTCTCAGTTATTAATAACAGTAAAAAAAAAAAAAAAGAAAACACCTCCAAACCAAATATTTTACATACTAAAAAACCAGAGGTGTAGATACTTGCAAAATGGCAATAATACCTGCTCCTAGCAGTGGAATAACCATTTCAAGAGTAAACAGGATGGTGTCCAAACTAGCAGAGGGGCTGCAGTGGGTGGAGGCAAGGACAGCAGGATCTTTTCCCATCTCACCTTTCCTGTGCTCTCACATGCTGCTTTTGCAGGAACCTGGAAGTGCATGGTGATAGGCTTGAGCCAAACACTGGAAATTGTTTATTAACTGCAGCTGCACAAGACATTTTCAGGGTCCTGTCAGAATAGCCAGCATCAAGGGCTAGCTACATGTTACTTCTAAAACACTGCAGAAGTTTTTCTGATAGTTCAGAAGGAGAAAAGCTTTGCTTTCAGTTAAACACCCTGCTACTTCTGTTTTTCCTACAGCATCTGGCCAAACAGGTACTGTGGATACTGTAGAAACAAGCTAGCTGGAGAGTGGCCACTGTGATAAATTAATTTGTGGATGCTGTGTTTCTTTTTTTGAGAAAATCAATCTATATATATATATTATTTCTGTTGAAGTCAATTCATAAACTATAGGAGGGAACACTGCAAATGCAACCAACTGGATAGCTCCCCTGAAACATGTCAACTATATATCTTTATATCTTTTCAATTACTCTCAAAGAAAGGACTGATGCTTATTAAGAAACAACCATTAGAAGGAAGTGACCTAAATTGCCAGTACACCATCAAAACCTCATGTGAGTAGTTTTCCCATGCGCTGTTGTGCAAATTCCAGGAGGAAATTCTGCTCTTGGAGTTTTGTAGGAATTACTCACTGACAAGTAGGCATTAGTATAGTTTTTCCGTTAGATTTCAAGTTACTTCACTGTATAATTTTCTCTGTCTTCCAAATAACTTTCTTGTTCTGCAAGCCAAATTTTTGAGTCATCATTTGTTGTGAATGCAGAGGTCCAGGTCCTTAGCCAGTAAGCCAGTATAGTTCCTTACACTGAAGCATTAATCTGCTTCCTGAGGTTTATTTCTTGTTCCTTGGCTACCAAGCATAGTCACTTTCAGTGCTGTATATGTATATTTTATTATTATTCTATGTAGTTTTTCAGCTTTCATTCATATAGTCACCTTTTCATTAATTTGTGTTTTCCATTAATTTATCATTATTTCTTCACTCTATCAGTAACCTGTCACAGATATCCTGTGGCTGAAGAAAATTTAAACTCTTTTGCACTAATTTCTCAGCCACATAAGGAAGATAGTAAGCAGCCAGTCGCTTAAAATCCTTTCCACTCTACTTATTGCAAAGATGTAGCAATCACTGCAAGGAAGCCCTGCAGGACCCATTTTAGCATTAGTAATTTTTTCAGCAGAGGATGAAGAAGCTTTAATCAAAGATCAAGGATGGAATATTTTAAGGAGAATGGAAGAGTATGGATGCAGAAAGTTCATGGAAGATCTTAAAGTTTAAGCATTATATTGGAAGTAAAAAGAAGAGAGAAAACTGAGGATGATGCTGAGGCACAGAGAAGGGGTGGGTTGAGGAGAAGTAAAGCCTCTTCCCACCTTTCTCTCTTTTCCTTATTCTCTCTGTGCTTCATCTTGTGTTAGCAAACAGATAAAACATTATCCAAAATATGATTTGAAGTAGTTGGAATATATATAATGGTATTTAGAAGTCTGGATTAGACATTTTCCAGCCTTAAAAATTTTGGATATGACAACAGGCAGTCAAGGCTCGAGGAAATGTTATATAGAAAAGGAGAGGTGTCTTGTAAAAAACAAAGAAAAATAATCATCTTGGTCTGATTTTGAGCACTTGTAACTTTGTTTTACCTAAACATCTTTTTTTTCTCTATTTTTTTTGTTTAATTCTGTAATATAATATATGCAAAGGGGGGTGGGGTGGGGGTGGTGTTCACCGAAATTCAAATTCTAGCACAGTTTAAGAAAACTAGAAAAAAATAAAAATTCTGAAATTTTACTTAAAGTATAGATTTCACCTTAAGAAAAAAAGAAATTATAGAAATCCTTTAGGTGCTCCATTATATTTAATAAGTTGGACATGGAAAGCACACAGATAATACTGTTTTGATCAGCACTATAAAAATGAAAATAAACACAGAGAAAGAGCCTTTGTGCTTCCCCTTGTTACAAGAGTAAAAGGACATTCAACTAAAATTTAAAGGTGACATACCCAAAACTGGTGAAAGAATAGTTTCTTCTCTTGACAAGAAGCACTGTTAACGTGCAGGTTTTGTTACCGAAATACAGTTAAGGCCTTGGGACTTTTTCTGTGTCGATCTGAAAATGGGTTGCAAAAAAGCCACATTAAAGATCTGCCTGGAGAATTTGATTCATTCTGAGCATGAGCAGAAAGAAATTATGAGTATTTCCATTTATGATTGAAGTGGAACCTGATGAAGTGAACCCCCTAAGTGGCTGCTCACGCTAGGGATCAGGAGGAATGGAAAAGAGAATAACAAATACAAGATTTTTCCTGAAACGCTCTTTTTTAAAAAATAGTAAAAGCAATGGAATTTCTGTGGCTGACTCCCAAGTTAATTTAGAAAGCCTTAATTACTGGCTATAAAGAATATTATTTTCCTAAGTAGTAAGAATATCAGTTGTTCAGCATTAAGAGAAAATATTTTTTTTCTGTGATTCTTTACCACTGCTATGTTAAAATCCAAGTTTATTGGAAGTATTTCACTCCAGCTGTTCATAATGAATGGAGACAGAATATGTGGATCTTGCAAAACTGCCAGCAAATTGCCATGGGTTCATTTTCAAAGAATCTGTCAAACCACTATACAAGAAGCAAAAATGCTGTCAGCTGCTATCTGAGTTGGATAAATACATTGAATGACAGAGTTTTTGAATGGTAGAAGTCATATAGTGTAATCATAGTGTGATGAAAATAAAATCATTATTTGCCTTCCCAGTAGCAACCACTTTCACCTCTTTCCAGGGCTCCTAATACCCAATCCCTTCAACAGATCCAAAATGTACTGATGTAATGAGTGCAGAAAGAGCAGACACTCTTGATATAAATTCATCGCAGGGAAAATGTCCCTCAGGAACCCTGCAGCATATAGCCTCTTCTTACTTTCTTTCCCTGAAGGTTTACATTTTGTGTTTATACAGACTGGGGACCAAAGAAGATTTTATCTCCCTTAATTTTAACCATGTGGAAATTAGACATCTAATTTCATGCTCTGTGGTCAAAGGAGACTGGCATCACTAGAGCATAGTTTATCCCATCTGCCTTTGACATATGTCTTTGGATGGGACAAATACCACTTTGTAAGTACCTGTGTCTGCTTGTTAATTATGGAGGGGGCCTCATATGTCTAGTAGTCTAGACTAGATATATCACTTTTAAAAGATAAAGCTAGGTGAGATGGATGAAGACCTAGTTCCATGTGCAAGCTTTCTATTAGTAACAAGATTTCTAGGAGTTCTTTGCTAGCCAAGAGGGTGCACATTATGAGCATTCAGCCACTTGGGATACTAATGGGCAATAATAGAAAAGACAGCTAATAAAAATATTCTTACAGATCATAAATAAACCACACTCCAGAAGGTTAGATAAAGTTGAACAAAGAGAAACATTTCCACATACTTACTAGAATGCTACTCAGTTTTCTAAAACTGCCAGGTTATAATTATACTTTAAGAATCTTGCTTAATCTCATCTTACACTTTATGGAACTACAGATTTGCTATATTAGAATTGCTCTGAATAAACTCATAAGCATTTTTCTCATTAGAGCACTTCCATAATTTTTCCCCTGGAGAAAAATGTATGTGTGGGCAAAAAGTTTATATTTTCTGATGAGGAGAGTCAAAATAAAATCTTGCCAATATTTCATAACAAAAATTCATAAAGAAGCTTTGTTCTTTTTCTTTTGTTTAACCTTGAATCAGAGTGACCTTTCTGTACTTCAGCAAATCTATTTGGACTTACAAGAAGAATGTTTGGAATATTATTTCAGAATGTCTGACTATTTTTATTACAAATACATTATTTGACATTTCTAAACTGAAACTTCTTTGGTGAGAAATCTATGCTCTTTGACTTCTTGTCCCCACTCAGAATTCAGAATGCAATTGCAAAGTGTCAGATGACTTCCTGCAAGGGGGGAGATCCATTTTTAGAACAGAGGGTCTTAGTATGCTGTAACAGGGTTTAGAGTCCCTCATTATGATGAAGACCCCATTGTATATCTTGCAACACTAGGAGAAGACAGTCCCTACCCAGACAGATTATGTGCAAGAGGATCATCAGCTCTCCTCTTACTTAGGTGAAGGGTACAGGGGGATACCTGTCTGCTCAAGGACACACAGGGAATATGTGGTATCCCTGGAGCAACACTCAGCTGCTGGAACCACCAGATCATTTTAGGGTTATGTGGAGTTTAAATCAGTGTAATTTGTATTTAAATACTTCTATTATGTTTTGTTTGTTGCGTTTGATTGCACGACTGTTAGTGGTTACTTGTTTGCTAAGAAGGGCTAGTTCCTTGGGTTGCTACGAACAGAAACCTCCAAACTCATGGTTAAATGCAAGATGCTGAATTAGGTCATTTCTAGATGTTTTCTACCACCTGATAATAGGCTTCAGACATACATGCTTTCAGAAACCTCATGCTCATTTCTGGTGGTTCCCTGCTGCAGGAATAGTTCTTTGCTGATAAATTAGACCCTGACTCAGGGCACCAGAAAGTTGTCTGCCATTTCTTGTAGACACATGTATATCTACAGATACATGTTTGCAAATTATATATATAGTTAGGGTTATGTTTATATATTTAGAGTTTTATATATATATATGCATGTATATATTTAGCAAATGTATTTTTCAATATAGTCTAGGAAAGACATCTGGCTAGGTTTTTCCCATTAAAAAAGTGGTGCTTGGCAGTGCTGGGTGTGGGAAACCACATCTTAACTTGAAACCCAAAATGCTGACCTGACACCATTAGGGCGTAGCTTGTGCTTGGCTGCTGGCTGCTTTCACATGCAGCTTTTTAACTCTATCCCTCCTGACATCCTGTTGGAACACAACCTGGCTTGTTTACTCAAGGCCAGGTTTCGCCTTCCTGACTCACATCAGCTTCAGCTGAGTAAAGTCCTTAACTTTAAACACATGCTGGAAACTCAAGCTCATGTCTAAAGTTTACCACATGCTATTGCTTATGTGGGACTTCAAATAGGCCACTGAGAAATGCCTTACCCTGTTGGTTTTTTTCCTCTCTTTCTGTTTTTCAGCAGATGGGATTGGGCAACTCACCAGCAGTGAGCTGAGCTTTGCCTGGGAGTAGTATATCCCACTCTGGTGAAATTTTGGATGAGTGCAGTATATTTGCATAGCAAAGGTGTAAATTCATCATGTACAAATGCACTGAAAGTAGATTTGTTTCAGTCACTAATATTGCAGTAGCAGCAGGACTTTTCTATGGGTGTTTGAAGGTCCCTTGGGATCCTGAGTATGCCTCATAAGCCCAAATTTTTGCTTCACTATAGTCCACTGCAAGACAAACCAGTGAAAGCCACCTAAGGTGTATTTATCCCTCTTCAGCTGTACTTCTGACTGCGATGAGACATTGTTTCAGTGAGCTTGCTGAGTGAACTGCTCAGGAGGATTTCAGCATTTTCCTTCATCCATGTGTTATATTCAAAGTGATATTATGGCTCTCTTCACCTTTAAGAAGGTTAACGCTCTTGCAAAGAAACTTAAATAACACATTTTAAAAATCTGGTTTTAGATTCTAAACCAATTCCCTAATGTATTTTATATTTTCAAATCACTGTCCAAATTAATCCATGCAGTCTTCCTCTCAAGTGCAAATATGCTACTAGCAAACCCCCATAATTTTAACATTCTGAACTGTTGCATAAATGCATTAGTAAAAATATTATCACTCTCTCTTTTCCTGCCCTTACCTCCCAAATTTTTACTGGGTATAAAATGCAGATTTACGAAGTTCCACTGAAAAGGACATCCAGATAACTCTGTAATTATATGCAAAAGGAAATAGAAAACAGGAAAGAAAAAAAAAAAGAAAAAAAGAAATAAAGAAAGGTGGGTGAAAGGGAAACCTTTGTTTTAAAACAAAAGTCAAAATTATTTTTTTTATTTAAAATATTCATATTTCAATTGCTATTTTTCTTTCAATTTGAAAACCAGACCAACAAAGCAAACAAAGCCAAAAATCCCCTAAGACAAATAATACTTGCTCTTCTAACAAGAGGGTGTGCTAAGAAGGGTGAAGGAGGTGTTCAAATTGCAGATGATGAATGGCGAATGGGGAGATGCAGACAAGGTCACACCAGATTTCTGTGGCAGGACTTAGAGTTTAGCAGAGTTCTCAGAATAAGTCCAGTTCTAACCAAAAGGCCACACACCTTCCCTTGTGACAATTACTCTGTTATTGCCATGTAATGCATCTCTTCCATTTGAAATATTTGAATTTGATATTCTCTGTGGGCCTGAGCTTGCAGCTGCTCTGTTCATGGAAATATATTTGAATTCAAGATGAAAATGAATAATCCACTTCATGCTAATAATGAACTCTGTTTCTCTTGCACTGTTTAATTTAATATTGAAGTCAAAGTATTTTCTGTAGTCTTTCACATTCATACACACACTCACTGCAGCTGTCAGCTGCCCCACGCAGGTTTGTAGGGATCAAAAGAGAACTCCTGTGCTCTGGTGAGGGACTTTGCAAACTCTTAGACAAAGAGACAGAGGAAAACAATTAGGATTTTGGGCTAAGCACAGGGCCCAGAGAATTTTGCTTAAATGGTCAGCCACAAAAGCAGAATATTTTTCTTTCAGGCCTGAAAGAACTGTAGAGAATCCAATTCTCAGAGAACTTTTTCCTGAGCTGTCTGTATGCTCAGGCACATCATTTTGGAAAAAACAGATTACATACTTTCAATAGTTAAATCTGGAATCAAAAGTAACTGCTATGACTGTACATTACATCAGCTGTGGATATGACTAACACTAACGATATTCATATTTTATGTTATCTATAAACTCTCTCTTTCTTGACTGCAAAACAAATGCACATTGGACAAATTTCACTATATATACAGAGTCACAGAAATCCAACCAATCTAACCCAAGTAGTGTTACGTGGTTTGTGCAGAATTTAAAAATCTACCAGTATTACTGGCTGCAATGTCTGATGGAAGATTTCTAAAAATATGCATTCCATATAAAACTTTAGCACCCCAAATTTTATTGTATTTTGGCACTACTAAACAGCATTCTGGCTGTTGACTTCCCTTGGTCCAGAACTTTGCTGTCATATGAATAAGGGGCTTGTTGTCTGCAGGACTGCATCTTGCAGACTTGGCTGTGTGTTCCAGCATCCCTTGACCTGGGTTAGGCTGTCTTGGGCTAACTCTGATTAATAGCATTTTATGACAGTGAAAGAAGCACAGTTGCACAGAGCTGTGATGTCTCTTTTTTCAAAGTTCTTTTTCATGTTTATAGGAATCAAGGCAACATAGGAGTAACCCAGACACTCAGCAACAATCACATGTCATTCTGGTTTTGATTTTACAGCACACCAAACTAATTTCTTCTGACAAAACTCATGGAGGATCTTTTCTTAGAATATCCTCTAATTCACCACAGATGGAAGTTACTATGCTAGCTGTGAAAGAAGGCAGTAGCCTCCTATTACTTGCTAAATATGTATTCTCCTATGTGATCTTTGAAGAAGGCGGATGTGTTGTGTGTAAGTTGTATGCATGCACATGTTTGCTTACAAATACAGCAGTGCATACAGGAGGCATGCAATAAGTGTATATACACTTGTCTTTTTTTAATGACGCTTGATTTTTGCTTGTGTCTGTAAAATTGGGTACTTGAGAAAAGTACTTGGGACAAGAATGATTGAAGGATCTGACAGACCCTAACATTATTTATCTGTGTGAAGACAATTTACATATAAGTGTTCAGACTCTAGATTAAATTTTGTGAAATGTGCATGAGATATTTTTTTATGTATAGCAAAGATAAAGCGCAGGGTTAATTAGAACCAAATGTTGCTTAGATGGCACACTAATGTTCTCTGATGGGTGTGATGATAAGCCTCAGATGTTTTGAACAACAGTTACTCAAAAGATATTACATTACCTTCTATGTCTAATGGGTCTTAGTAGCAATACCCTCTTCTAGACGCTATTATTTTCAGTGCAGATAGGAAGGCTTGACTGGACAACAACTGCAGGAGTGTATCTAATTCCTTGTGCACAGAAGTAAAGTTAACACTTTAGCTCTTACAGGGAGACATACAGGTTTAATTTAACATATTATTCCATTGTCTCACAAAAAACCTAACAGATTATGATGCACAGAAATTCAGTCATAAATATTCTTATTTCCTGAGTATTAGCTTACCATCAAATATCGAAATGGTGCAAGAATGATCCTCCATGAAACAAAACCTCAAATATTAAGTAGAGTTATGATGACAGTTACCCTGACACCTATGAAAAGAAAAGAATACCTTGGTTTTCAACCTGATGGAATTTACTTATTAGCCACTGACACTTCCTGGGGAAGTTTAGCTGGGTCCTTCATCCTGGACCTCAGAGAGAGTGTCGGATCAACAACCACCATAGGTTATCACTCACAGCAGTGATGGGACCCTCTGCTGTCAAAATAATGTTTCTTTTAGTTAAATTTATTTGTTTGTAAAATGAGTTTTTTTCAGTTCTACAGCGAGACATAACCACTATAAAAATAGCTCCAGACTAGCCTCTCCACAGCTTGTAGCTTTACTAGTAAACTAAGAAGCAGGGATTCAGCAAGTTGAAGGCCTGGGCAGAGAGGTGTGGCTTGCTGCTCTTTTAAAAGTAGCCAAGTACTTACTTAATTGCATTTCTTCAGGGAATACATTCCAGAAATGTGGGCTTACTACCAAAAAAACTCTGCCAGCACCAGAACTGGCTTGTGGTTAAGGCACTGGACTGTGACTCAGGATATCTGGGTGCTAGTCAAAGCTCAGCCACAGGCTTCCTCTTGACTCAGAGCCAATTATTTAATCTTATTTTCCCACAGGTAAATCAAGCAATAACTCTCCTTTTTTGAGGAGAAAAATTCATTAGTGTGCAAGGTATTCTGAGTCTACTTCTCAGATAAGCATTTTGGGAGAGCGATCATATAATATCTAGCAAAAGGAAGAACTCTATTGGGGTCTTAAAGAGTCTCTGTATTAGTTTATATGCAAATTATAGTAAGTGGACCAGAAAAGCCTATATATAAATAATGCTTCATTTAATGTCATGCTAGTTGGAAGATCAGACTTCTCTGAATCATTTTGTTACTGTTTTGCCATCTGCTGGATTACTGTGTTTCAGGGTTTATGTTTGTTGGTTTAGAGGGCAAAAAAGTCAGTAGGTGTATCAGGGCTGATCTTCAATCTCAAAAATATAAATTATCCAAAAAACCACTTTCTAATGTGAAAACTGGCTTCGGAGGTGAATAATAGCTTTTTTTGCATCATTTTCATGGATAAAAAGCAGAGCAAAGAAGACTTCTAGGTACACACCATGAAATAAGTGGTAGAAATCACGGTACTCATCTTTATCATAGACACATCTCTTTGTAATGTGGAGGTGGAGAACAAAACCAACTTCTTAAAGTGAATTTGCAACACCTTACTTTGTGTCTTGGACTCCAAATGTTAACTAGTTTCCTGTCCTAGCCTGCTGTGCTTGGCTGTGTCTAACCAACACCCTGGTATGCTTACATGTAGAGCCCACTCTGGTTAAACTGAGACAGAGTCACACCTTGTGGAAGATTAAGTGAGCTCTCCACCAGCTCCAACATAGCTTTAGTGCAGATTACTTACCCAAATATATGTGCAGCACTTCTGTAAGACAAATTCACTCTGATATGAGTAGCCAGTGACAAACAGTAGAATAAATCACAACAGCAGACTGTTTTCCACCCCTTCTGAAGGTCTCCACCAGAGATTTGCTCAGGTTGTAATTCCATCAATGCAGACAGGTTGATGGAAACTGCTTTAGTTCAGAAAGACTGTAACATGCTGGCTGACAGTGGAGGAGGGGAGTTTGTGACTATCAATACTTATCTTTTACTTAATGTGTCATTTTGATAGCTGTATCATCCAGTGCTGTTCTCTTGCTCTGTCCTCCCCAGCCAGCTGGCAGAAAAGGCATGGGAAAGCGAAGGATTAGGAGTGACCCTGCAAGGACAGCATTGATGGGGGACACAGAGATGAAGTGCCAGCTCCTGGGAAGGCAGCACGTGCCTAAGGATCAGTAAAGGACAATGAACTTCAGGTACCCAGATGAGATGTGAATTCATACCATAAAACTTAAAGGCTAAAGTCTTAAAAACCAAACCACACCAAACAAAAAAATATCTGGTTTTGTGCTTTCTGCCTTTCTGATTTCTCAGTTTCAGAAACTGAGTGTGGATCTCATCCTCTAAAGGCATTACTTAGTCTATTTTGCTCACAACAAGCAATTCAGAGAGCCAATGCTACAGGACTGAATTATTCTAGGAGGAAAATGATCTGAGGTCTGTGTATTCAGAGCAGGGTGTGAAATTATTGGTGTACATTTCATTCTTAGCAACAGAAATAAAGCTTTCTTAAAACTACATTGCACTCTAATGACTTTCAGAGGCCTGGCTCTGTTTCAGTTTTAATACTCTTCATTCAAAATCTGTGTTTTTTTACAGCATGTCTCTTAAACCAAATCTGCTGTTCTTGTGAACCAGCAGTGAACATGTGTCTCATGCCACATACCTTCCTGTACTGGTCTCCCTGTTCTTTCCTTTTGCACAGGGAGAAAGGGCCAAGTTCTGACTATCCCCCTTACACTGTATGTCCCAAGTCCTCAAAAGAAAAATAAAAGCACTATTTTGATTTTATTGCAACTACTTGAATAGGAATAAGGTACCCTATCAAAGTTTGCCAGGAGCTTAGCCTTGGAGAATCAGTGCCAACAAAACTTTGATTAAATTGCCTGCTCTAATATCTTTTCTGTTCCTAATGGAATATGCAGAGAAACCCAAGACACTAACTAATGTTGCTTGTATTACCCTTATTCTCACTTGTTATCTGTCTGTACAGCCACAGTGCCTGGAAACCCAACAGGAGTCCACCAAAATTCCTTTCTTTTTTTTAATAAAAGCTTGGAACAGAAAACCCTGACTCAAAGGATAAGTTCATGCCTACCCAGGCACCTATGAAGCAATACTTTTGTGCCTAAGAAAGAGTGTAGAGAAGGACTTCGAGATGTTTGAGAGCTTCGCAAGTGAGCAAGGAATATTGGCACGTCCAGGATAGAGTACCAGGGAAGTTGGCACACCAGCAGTGATGAAAGGTAAGGAGGCAATAGGTAGCGCAGAGCCTTGAAAATTAAAATGATTGCTACAGTATGGTGGAAAATCAGTAGACAGAGGAGAAAGGAAGGACAAAGGAGAAGAAGGGTAATATATGAGTAGTAAAACTAATAGCATGAAAGAATACAGTTCACGCAGAATATAATCAGAGCAGGACGGGAAAAGGAGAGAAACTTTCTTCTTTACAGTATCTTTATTTTGAATGGGAGCATTAAACTACCTAGTACGGCATGTTAATTAATTTTTACATTGTTGTTTCATTCTACATTACTGTGCTATTATTCAGGCCTGTGTATAAAATCTGTAAAGAAGTATGACTGACGATCTGTTTGAACTTTCAAACACCTTGTTTGTTTGGTTTTGATTGTTTCTTACCAGATGGTTAAGCATATGTTTAGCAGTTTTTCAGGAAGGGGTGGGGATGGGGTAGAACAGAAACCCCAGCACATGCAGTATACAGTTAAGAGTTGAAAAGGTACTGGCAATATTTATTAGCTTCTAATGCAAAACTAATGTTAAAAGTAGTCATAGTAAAAGGGTACAGTTTGGGGCTGAAAAGACCTGCATTTAGTTACCTGTACCTCTGGGGATATAAGATCCACAAAGTTGTTTAACTTCAGCAATCTAAAATGCAGCTGAGTAGTCTGCAGTAGTTAATGAGATAACTAACTTACTTTCTCCAGTGATGACAGCGTTGTCTCTGAGGAGTTTATTTGCCTGCCCTCTCTGAAACACATACCTACAAATGAGAAAAGTCACCCTGGGGAGGCATCTGCTTCTCCTCTGATTACTGACAGAGACTAAGCCCTTAAATTGGACAGGACACCCTCCTTTTAGATGACTAAATTGAGGTGTAATCTAAACAATCCCATCTCATTTTATAACACTATCCAGGATGATTGCCAGATATTGCACAATTAAAGCAGAGGAGAACAGAAGCATTCCCTTGTCAGGAGTGAGACATAGGAGTGGTTCCTGTTGTTTGTGTTCTCCTTCTTGATGTGTTTTTCTTCTGATTTTTCAATGTTTTTCATTCATTTCCAGCTAGAAACCATGGACTAGATTAATCTCATCTCATTATAGACACTTAAGTGAGGTATCTAAATTAGAAGCCTGGTTGTCCTTGCTTCCTGTGCAGATGATCAAAAGCAAGAGGCAGATGCTCACATGCAGAGGGCAGCTGAAGGTGCCAGCCTGGCTTTACAGGCTGCCAGGGGATCCCAAAGTGAACAGGTTCCTAGCTGAGGTGCTGCAGGTAATTGAGGATAAATAGGAAAATATGAGTTTAAGTGATAGATGCTCATAACAACTTGAATTCATCATCCTTTAAAGGTCAACTCTAATGGAAGGAAGCAGTGAAAGGCAGATTTTAATCCTTGACAGAACTAGTTATTTTCCTCTAAACTCTATCTATAAATAGTGGATTAATTATTTCCCAAAGGGAGAGATGGTAGCTCATGCTTGACTATAATAACTCAAGGTAATCATACTGATTTTGCCCTACAGTGTCTAATAGGGGCATTTGAAAGTGTAAACTGATGAAAGAAGAAAAAACTCAATAATAGCATAGAACACAACTTGTCCCTTCTCCACTGCAAAATGCAGATGTTTGTATTCAAGGTGTACAAGGTATGGCAGCTAGGTTGCTATTGGTTACTTTTTTCCTAGAAGAGTTCAAAAAGGGGTGAGGATGCTCGAGGATGAGGAGCATTGTTTGATAGATGTGTGTGTGAGCTTGATCTTCCAGAGGAATTGTCAGGAATTAAAGTGCACTTTGAGGCAGGCTGTTGCAAAGAAAATAGGTGCCTGGTGCTTGCTAACCCAAATGAAACCTTTCCCTTTTGGTGCAGAGATAAAAGTCAGAGTTTCATACCAACACTCAGCTATCAGGAATGTGCCTTTCACAACTGATAAGTGATGGTTTCTACATGCAACATACTGCAGGAAAGCTCAGCTTGCCCTCTTTCAACTCTTGTGGCTCTGAATCAGTAATGAAGCATTTGTAAATTGCTCCACAAAACTGCAAGCAGGTGAGAATTATGGAAAAACCTGCGCAGTGATCAAAAAACTGGTTTTGCCACGCAATCAATACAACCGATACTGTATTTTAACAGAGAAAGAAAGGGGTGGCGGAAGAAAGAGGGAGAAAAAGGCTTTCAAAACATATCAAATGAAGCTTGTTTGATAATAATCACTGCAGGTGGGGAAGCTGATTTTAAGTGTGAAAATACTTAACATTTTATTGCACACAAATGCTTTCATAAAGTAGTCATTTGTGCATGTGTGTGTCTGTGTGTGTGCACATGCAACAAACAGAAATCTATTGAGTTCTACCAGACCAGACGTCTGCATTCTGGAGGGTTCATTGCAGCCAATAAATTTGGCTAAAACTTTTTTTTTATTATTTTATGAATTCTGCTATAAAAGCTAATCCTCCTTTCTAGACTTAGCATAATTACAAGACACTATTCTGAGTGCCAAAAATGTCAACTGTAAGTTGCAAACATGGACACGTTTAAGCAGAACCATATGTTAGAATCCAAGGCAAGACCTGAAGTAAGCAAATCAGTTTACCTTTTTCTGAGGAGTCAATTTATAATGCAACCTTAGCTCTAAGAAATAATAATATAGCTAGTGATAAATTACATTGCTCAATCATTCATTAATAAGCTTCATTGGAAAGAAAGATTTTATTGGTGCTCAAAATTCACTGAGTTACAAGATCACAGATGTTCAGGGTTCTGGAGCCAGAAACTTAATATTAATGAACTCTCATTAATGCCTAATCAACGTGTGATATTTCAATCCTGTGAGAAAATTGATGGCCAATAAAAATAAACCCAAGATGTCTTCCTATCTAGAAAATAAAAAGTTATAAATCCAGGAATGCACACAGTAACCAAGGTGCAGTAACTAAGGTTAAGCAGCTGGAGGCTAAATTTTCCTTTTTTTTTAGTACAGAATGGATTTATTCTGTCACCTAGGCAGTTTCAGAGTCTTACTGTCTAGGATTTATATAGGCATTCAGACTTAGCAGATGTACTCATGTGCAGTACCTTAACTATGCAAAACTACTTTCCAGGCTATTCTGGATTAGGGTCTAAAAACAGACGTCTCTGGAAATGAGATCCTTAAAAAATCCCTGTTCATCTCTGAATGTTACGCTGCTGCACTTCAAGTGTGAAATCTACTTAAACACATATGGCATTTGAAATGGTATCATATGCATTTCTGTGTAAGAACATGCTAGGTTTTAACCACACAGAGATAACAAAAAGGGGAATGAGGGGAATGCAAGTTTATTTTGGATTTGAAGTCAGAACATAGAATTTGTCACAGTAGATCAGAATAATGTTCCATCTGGTTTACTACTCTTTCTCAAAGGTGACCAGCATCAGGTTCTTCAGAGAAAAACAGGTAGAGTCAACAACTAGAAAAAAAAAACTTAGAGCTAACATATTTTTAAATCAAATACATTTATGACCTGGTCCTATATATTTTGTGAAATTTTAAGCCATAAAATGTAAACATGCAGAATTGTACCATATTTATATGTATAGTTATGTAATGTGACAGAACCATATAATCGTAGAATGGTTAGGGCTGGAAAAGACCTTAAAGTCAACTAGTTCCATACCCTCAGCCATGGCCAGGGAATCCTCATACTAGACCATGTCACTCAAGGCTCTGTCCAGCCTGACTTTGAACACTGCCAGGGATGAAGCATTTACCGCTTCTTTGGGCAACCTGTTCCAGTGCCTCACCACCCTCACAGTAAAGAACTTCTTCCTTATATTTAACCTGAACTTACCTGTTTTAAGTTTCAACCGGTTACCCTTTGTCCTATTGCTACAGTCCCTGATGAAAAGTCCCTCTCCAGCATGCTTGTAAGCCCACTTCAGATACTGGAAGGCTGCTATGAGGTCTCCACACAGCCTTCTCTTCTCCAGGCTGAACAGCCTCAAATTTCGCAGTCTGTCTTCATGCGGGAGGTGCTCCAGGCCCCTGACCATCCTTGTGGCCCTCCTCTGGACTTGTTCCAACAGTTCCATGTCCTTTTTATGTTGAGGACAGCAGAATTGCACTCAATATGCCAAATGAGGTCTCACAAGAGCAGACTAGAAGGGCAGGATCACCTCCTGTAACCTGCTGGTCATGCTTCTTCTGATGCAGCCCAGGACACAGTTGGATTTCTGGGCTGCGAGTGAACACTGCAGGCTCATGTTCAGTTTCAAATTGGACATAAACAGCTCTTTCTGAAGATGGTGTAGAATTAAATGATCAAATTAAATTATTGAAATAAGAGTTGACTTACATTGTACAAAGCTCTGTATAAATCTCTAAATTAAATCCAAACATAGTAAATAATATATATATCATTACAGCAGAGGAAAAAACAACTTTAACTTTATTCCAGCTTTGCATCATCAGACCACCGTTACAGAGGAATCTCTGTATGTGTGTATGGTTGACACCATACACACATGCCAATGTCAGAAATCTTTCTCAGTTCTGCCTATATGAACCCATATACAGACATAGAGTAGACCCACTTGATAGGGGAAATTCATCTTGAAAGATGACAGTTCTCCACCATAGCTCAGTGACACCACAACTCAGTACAATAGAGGCTGAGCACAGATTGCAGTCACACTCTCTTACAGGGCTTCTGAAAATGTAGAGGGGGAATTTGTCCTACTGTATCTCTGGGCAACCTCCAGAATGGAAATGTACCTACCTTGCAAGAAAGGGGCAAAAGTAACTCTATCATGTCTTTGCAGAAATGCATGCTGTAGTAGCATGTATTTACTATAGGAAATAAGCAGGTGTGTCAGTAGCAAAGGCCTTGGAAATCCCATGCAATGTAACATCATGAAGCACTTGAGAAAATTTCATTTTGCATTTAAATGTACTAAGTGAATAAAATGATTATTCAGCTAAATTGTTGGCTGTTGCAGTTGAACCTCTGTCATTGTCAGTATAGATGGTAGAGCTTCAAATCTATTTTGCCGTACCCTCTGGAGTACCTCCAACGAATATGAACCATTCTGATGTTTTACAACAGTGTAGCAGCTTGTCAGTGCTTTTGTTTCTGAACAGTGTCAGAAGTGCCAAATGACACTATTGTAAAATATAAGAGTGCTTCAGCATGTTGGAGAACACAGAGTGGCTGTCGATGTGACATTGATTAATGACTGCGAAGTGTTAAAATGAGATATTGCACTTTCAGTCTTAGATTTTGCATTAACCTAACCAAAAAACTATGCCTTACAGGATAGTCCCAAATTCGAACCAGCTGCAAAAAAAGGGCATCATGTTTATTTGTCTGTTATTTTGTTAACTGATTCTGGCCTCATTGTTACTAACGAAAAAAGACAAAAAATAGATAAAAATTAACAAAGTAGAAAAAAGAAAGCCAAGATGGACTACTGGTATAGAGATGGAAACAAAAGTCACAGCTCATGTGATACACTTTTGACTTTCTGTTTCCTTGAGCTAGATATGTCTTCTGTCTGTGTCATAATCTTTGAAAATAAAGCTCTAAAATTTAATTTACCCACTAGACAAACAAAATGCAATGACACATTATCTAATGTTTGCTAAACTCTGTGAAGACACTGTATGTGATTATATTTGTTAAAACATAATCTAGAGAAAAATGGACCCAATGGCACTTTTAAAAATCAAGATGGGAGATGGAAGAGCGAGGAGTGGTAAAACAGAATTTTTTATCTAATACATGTAAGAAGATTTTCAAATGTACACAAAATAACATCATGCACTTCCAAAGCAGTGTGAAATTTGCATACTTAGCTGTAATGATATTGAAAAACAAGTTTCTTTTTCATTCTATAACACATTAAAAAAAACCCAGCACAAAACCCAACTGTTGAAAATGGTGGTTCAGTGTGGAAACAATTCATTTCAGCTCGGAAACAAGATACTGTTTTGATACTGTTGTATAATCTTGTTTTGAATATTCAAATATCACACACTTTAAAGTATATAAGTGATATACCCAAACATTTACAGCAAATACAGAACTTTAAAACTCTAACGGAATTGATGAGAGCTGTAGAATTGCTGCACAATATTTAATTTCTGCGTGTTGATATAATTGGAATGAAATAATAATGTCAAATTAAATAATTCCTACTTTGTCCCATTGCATGTTTATTAACATAGATGTCTCCTTATGGATTATACGGTCATTATGCAATTTCCATGTACAGCAACAATAACAGACACAAATGCTGCTACCACTACTGCTACTGTTAGCCCCAGATCAGACTAATGGCACTTTGTGTTAGGTAGTGGACACACAGACACACTTTATTCTAAAAGTGTGGTAAATTATAAAAGTGGAAAATGCTGAAGAAATCAAACATCACTGTCCCTTTTCCTTATATGTAAACTGAAGTTAATGGACTATTAAATTGTTTTACCCAGATCCCGTACAAATTTTGTTCCAGAACTAAGAATTGACATTGCATCTCAATTGCAGAATAGTTAAGACTTTCATTTTCTTCTGCAGAGGAAATATAAAAGTGTAAGATCAATTGAAGTATGATGAAATGGTACATTTTTAGGTTTGCATGCAGAAAGCACAAGGGTTGCACAGAATCAACCTTCTATACACAGAAGTGGAAACTGTTTAGTAAATGCCCAGTTAAAGAAACAGCCATTTATTTGTGTTCTTATGAAAAGGTTAATATAGTTAATCCGGCTATAGTCTGGCAGATCTGTGAAATCTGGAATTAGGTAATTATTACTAGCACCAAGAACTTGACATAATAGTAGTTACCTGCTTAGTTTTCAGTTACTGATTCAGACCTTCCTTTCATCTTCCTAACTCAAAAAATAAAATGCACAGCACTGATAATTTTAAGAGAGATAAATGTTTTATAGGCAAAAAAGCACATCTCAGTCCAAGAAGAATGGTTTAGTTAGCAAACTTGTTTCTGGCAGCAATGAATGAGTGTATAAGGCAAACAGCTTCTTCTAATGATCAGTGAAATATAAACTCCTAATTACTGTCCAAGTCAACCATATTAATTTTCTTCTGCAACTTGCTTAGTTGTTCTAACATACTGTTCAGAACAGTAAAAGGTTTTAGAAAAAATGTTTAGAATAGTAAAAGCTTCATAGGCCCCCGAGCCTATCACTGGATTCAATAAAACTGTGAAGTTAATTTGGATGATGAGAATAATAAAAAGATGACTAATTTGAAAGTCTCTGCTGAGATGAGAAACAACATAAATTATTGACATGAGTTAATTTAGAAAAAGAATACTTCCCATAAACATTTGGATAATGAAGTATGAATTAAACCATCACATTTCTGAAAGACATTTTTAGAGTATAGAGGAAAAATAGCAATGATTTTGTAGATTAACTGGGAGGCCTTTTGCAGAATAGCTTGCATGTCACTGCGAGCTGAGAAGAAATTGGATCATACATGTACCATGTAACTAACTATTATGTTGGACCGTAACACCACAGATAAAATTACAGGTGTAAAATAATGTTACAAAGGAAACACTTTGCATTTCCTGTGAAAAAAAACCAAAACAAAATATTTCCTCCTCGTCATCTTAACTCTGACAAAACTGTCAAAATTCTGATTAGGATGATGCAGTCAGCTGATGGTGAGGATCATGGCATTAGGTCTGTTGCAGCAAACTCAAAGCATTCAGGTAACTACCAAGATCATTGTTCTGTTGTTCTGTTACCAGCTTTGGCCTGAACTACCCACGTGATGCCCAGGAATACTTCAGGGGGTGCCAGGGGTTGGTGAGCATTCCCAATGACTTGTCTGAGCACAGCACTCCCTGGTCCCTCTCATTTACTTTTATGAGGAATGTTTGAAAGACACAGTGGACATATTGTGAAACCTATGCAGTTTCAAAAGTTAGGGGCAGAGAAAAAGGCTGATGTAGGAGAAGCAACACAAACAGAGAAAGATGAAGAAATGAGGTCCAGAAGCTATTCCAGGGAGATTTCAAAGAAGAAATATTGGAAAGTGAAGGAAAACAACTGAAGGTTTTAGAGGATTACAATGACATATTTCTCTCCCCTTGGTTTCTCTAAGGTATTCTGTAGTAAATACCATATACAAGGTAAAATTATATGCCTTTAAGGATTTATGCTGTGCAGTCTATCTACTGCTTTCCATGAGTTTTGCTTTGTTAAGAAAATATGTTGACCCTGGAACAACACAGACAAGTGGCAATAAGGCATTTTAAAAACCTTTCTGCTGAGAACCAGTTGAATTGAATGGATTAGCTTGGACCTGAGCTTAAAAGTGTACATAAAATGTTCCAGAGCTATAAATAACAAAATACTCTGAATTTTACTTTCTATGGGCAAAATGTTAGACACCTGTGCTGGAAACAAAAGAAGACGACACTCACGTATGTGCTGTGTCTGCACACTGCATTTTCATAGGAATACCTGAGGCAGATGAGAATTTAGATCCAGCACAGAGAGTCTCTGTTGTAGTCAGCTACAGAACCACTGGCAGCATGAGTCACAGGGGCTACTGAGCTCTGCTGTCAGGGCCTTTGCCCTCCCTGGTAATGAACTAACTGCTTAAAAATGTATTTGGTTTCATTGAGTTTGAAAGACCGTAAAACATTACAAAATCCTAAAGAAAAACATAAACTGAAATCCTTCTGAAACATAATTTATTTTTTCTGTCAAATCTCCACTAAGGCACAAACTGAAGACTGATGGATTGACAGATTTATCCCCACAATTCATTTCTGCTCCATGGCTTGAGAAGAATTAGTATTTCTTAGCCAATGAAAAAACCTGTAATAATTGTTTCTGTTTCAGATCTCGTTTAGCTTTCATTTCTCTTAATAGCAGCATTTGCAGTAATATCTTTTCGTTATTTCCATTCAACAAGTATTTCTTGGCAAACAGGATCTTTGTTTCTTTTTTTATTGTCGTTTACTTTAATGAGTATTTAAAATCTGATTTTGAGTTCCAAATAGATCTTTAACCAGGAATTTCTGGTTTCAGTTTAATGTTGGTTTCAGTTTGTAGAGAGTTCTATTCACATTCTATGTTGCAAAGATAAATTTTCTTTTAAATTATCTCCTCAAAAGCTAGGGAAAATATCCATTCTGAAAGGCAAAATGGCAGAGGAGTAGCTCGTTGCATCACCTGAAATGGGTTTGAGTCACCCCTGTCATTCACACTCTTACAGTACTTACCTTTGTGTAAAACAGCTCTCTTTCTGGCAGTGGTCACCTCCTTGGTTTGGTAACCTCTGCAATTCATCTGGTGTAGCTAAAAGAAACTGTTAGTGCAGTTGCAGCAAATGCCTGCAATGTCAGGCTCCACACCACAGAGCCGTCACTTCGGTACTGATGGATGCGGGAGAAGTGACAGCTTGTCTGGGCCTTCAGTGGAGGGAGATTTCCAGCCATCTCCCTGTTTCATACTACCCATCAAAACGGTCCAAGAATCAAAATTAATTATCAAAACAACAGAAGAATGTTTGTTTGCTGTTGCACATCTGCTCCTCTGTCAAGCAAGACTTACATTAAGTCAAAGAAAGGAAACAAACGTTTTCTTTCTCCATATGTCCTTAAAAACTTCAAAATTTTCACCTAAGTGCAAGCTTTGCAACAGCTTTCAAAGAGAAACTTTGAGGCAAAGAACAGAAATTCAAAATATTCTTAGTTACTTAAAGGTCCTGGTCACAAATTATCCAGTTCTCTCTACAGCAGTGTTTCAGTCAGCATCTATCTCAAAAAAGTTTTCTGGATTCTCTTGTTGCATAACTTGCAAAGCCATAATCCTCTTTTTCTTCCAAAAGGTTTTTATGAAATACACACACACAAAACACCTACCAAGTGGGTTTTTTTGTGAAACAGTAAACATTGCTTATGTTTGTTTTAAAAAACATTTATGTATGTTTTGGGATTCAGAAATGTTCAAGGCATTGGAGAAGCCCTCATGGCTTCAGTGAGCTTTGGCTCAGTGCCATGCTTGCTTGTGTAGACACACACTGGTGCTACTTGTCCCTGTTTTGACCTTGGGTGGGAAAGAGACTATTTGGAGGGTGCCACAGATGCTATGGGGATTGCACCTGAGATGTGAGATGAATCCGAACCACGTTCACGAAGAGATAATGCTTGGAGAAGGAGAAATACCTGAGAAGAAAAGGCTATGAGAGATGAAGTTAGAATAGAAAAGGGAGAAGTGAGTACCAAGGGCAGTAGCAGCAGGGAGATGAAAAAGATGCAAACTTCTTGATGGAGTGGAGGAGGTTTCTGTTTGCTGCAGTGGTTCAGCGCTCAGAGCAAATGAGATCAACAGGGAGAGGAGAGCCCTGCTCAGCTGT
>JANHGB010011675.1:0-23937 GCA_026283785.1 Coracopsis vasa | reverse complement strand
AGCCATTCCCCTTGTCCTGTCCCTACAGGCCCTTGTCCAAAGCCCCTCCCCAGGTTTCCTGGATCCCCTTTAGGCACTGGAGCTGCTCTAAGGTCTCCCCTTAAGGAGCCTTCTCTTCTCCAATCTGAATCAGCCCAGCTATCTCAGCCTGATGCCATAGAGAAGATCTGCATCTTCTCTCTCATCTCCTCAGCCTACCCCTCCTGAGAGGGTAAAGACTCCTCTTATTTAAAGGACTCACTTTTAGGCTATTCTCATATAGCTTTGAACCGCTGCCCCAAGAAAAGACTGGCAGACACCAGAGTCCTGCTTCTCATCCACCCAGCATGAGGCCATGTTTTGGAGGCAGGGAGCTCTCAGTTGCATCCCATTACACTGTCCCAGAGAGTCCCATCTGCCTTTGATGACAGTCTTCTGTCTCTGTTAGCCCTTTAAAGCCTGGTTTAAGAAAACAAAACGAAAGTGGAAGAGAAAGGCCCTTCCTGTAACAGGCAATGCTCTGACATGGTGCAGGGTGACAGCTCTGCTACTGAGTGGCTGAACCCAAGTGCAATGAATAGCTGCTGGAAACCAAGCATGCATGGCTCTGACAAGGGCTGCGAGTATGGAGGAGAAATCCACCTCAGCATCTAGCTCTTGCACATGTGCAGAGGCACTTACTAAGCCACAATAGTTGTGCTGCAGGGTATCTTTTGCCTTCTTATTGTGCAGGGATTAAGGCTTGGCTGCCTTGATGAGAAAGCTGTCCCGATTGCTCACAAACTCGCAGCATTCCCAGTGAAAACCATTTTAAAGAGACAGGAAAGGCAAGCAGAAAACAGTTCCCACTCTGCCCTTTAAAACAAACTCAATTTTAACACTTAATTATGTGCAATACAGACTCATTCCTATTTCCTTTGCCAAGCTGCTGCTTGGTTTTGATCTCACAGGGTGCTCACCCTCACAGGGAAGGAGGCTTTGATTAGAAAGAAGCAAAGGCTGTTGAAGAGAAGAAAGCCTGACTGAGTAGCAAGACCAGCAGCACATTGCTGCCTCTGCCACTCACCTGCTCTGTGTCCTTGGGCATGTGACAGTAGCATTTGGGGCTTTGTTTTCCCTGTTTTTACAGGAGGAGGGGAGGCAATCATTTTCTTCCTGCACATTGTGCTTGGAGACATAGGACTGCAAAGTGCTAAACTAGAGCAGTAAAACCATCCCGGTTAGCCTAATGACAGCCCCAGAGAAGGAGCAGAATACACCCATTATTTTTCCCCTCATCTTTTTGAGCACAGCTAATGAAGAGAAAAGAAAGCCCCTTGCTGAGTGCAAGCAGCAACTGTGAAAGTGATGCACCGAGACGTAGGAAACACACTGGAGTGCAGGAATTTGGTTACATGGCTGTTTGCAAATTAATGGCTAAATCAATTAAATGAAAGCATGGGATTCTCTTGAGGAAAGTCTAGTCGCAAGGAGAAGGGGAGGGGTTGCGGGGTGGGGATGACATAATCACGTTTGCGAATCACCAGCAGTGTGCATGCTTTAATCCATTAATGGGGTTTTTATCTGTGATCATAAAAAGCAGGTTACATTCAGCCTGGAAGGGAGTGAGGGCTGGAGGAGAGGGGAGGGGAGAGCAAGAGCAAGAGCAAGAGACAGAGACAGACAGAAAGCAAGAGAGAAGGAGAGCACAATTCACTCTGCTTGCAAGCTTGGGGCTGGTAATTAGGGATCTCAGGAGAGCAGTTTCTCAGAATAACCCTCTCTCCTTCCAATGGACCGAATGGAGACAGTGGTTCAGTCCTGCTGATATTTTTTAAGCCCTCCTCGCAGTTTGATGGGCATTCCCAGTGCTTTTGTGCACGTCTCGGGAAGCGTTGACGTGGAAAGGAGCAGCGAGGAGGGGGAGGTTGGAGACAAAAACTGCAGCTCTTCTAAAAATACGGAGGGCATGCAAGAGTGTGAGCAGGCTGGGGAGGAGGGCGAGGTGGGTGCACCTTGCACCATGGTCCCCGGGTGCCGGCGCGGAGCAGTTTCGGAGATGTCCCTCCTGTGACTGGACGCACCATGAGCATCTGGGAGGTGATCCTGGCTTTCGTGGTGGTGGTGCTGATGCTCGTGGCCCTGCTGGCCAACGTGCTGGTGCTGATGTGCTTCCTGTACAGCGCTGACATCCGCAAGCAGGTCCCGGGATTGTTCATCCTCAACCTCACCTTCTGCAACCTGTTGATGACTGTTTTGAACATGCCCCTGACCTTGGCTGGGATCATTTACAAGAGTCAACCAGGAGGAGATCAGATCTGCCACACTGTGGGTTTCCTGGAGACTTTCCTCACCACGAACTCCATGTTGAGCATGGCAGCTTTGAGCATTGACAGGTGGATTGCTGTGGTCTTCCCTCTAAGTTATCACTCCAAAATGAGGTACAGAGATGCTGCTCTCATACTGAGCTACACGTGGTTGCACTCGGTGTCGTTCCCGATAGTGGCAGCTTCTCTCTCCTGGGTGGGTTTCCATCACCTCTATGCCTCCTGCACCCTGTACAACAAGAGACCAGAGGATAGGACACAGTTTGTGATTTTCACTGGGGTCTTTCACACCCTCAGCTTCCTCCTCTCCCTTATAGTCTTGTGTTTCACATATCTAAAAGTGCTGAAGGTGGCACGGTTTCACTGTAAGCGGATTGACGTGATCACTATGCAGACCCTGGTGCTGCTTGTGGACATTCATCCCAGGTAAGGTGCCTGCGTGCTCAGCAAGTGAGATGCTTCGCTGCAGAGGAAGCGAGGACAGGGTTCAGTATTATGTTAAATACAGTCTGATTTGTGTCACAGCAGGGGATGGGGAGGGGGAGAAAGCAAGCATCCTTCTTGTCAGTTTCTATTCTGCATGTTTCTTTTACTTGTATTTGTTTTACCGGTTGCAGAAGAAACTCTGTTTTGTTCTGGTTAAAGGCTTGTTTTGGGGGGAGAGCGAACAAACAGGCAGTTTTGGCTGGGCATGCACTTCCCTTTGAGACAGTGATCACATCACTGCCTTTTGTCTCCGAAGGTGGATTTAGCAGTCGATAGATTTGCATTTCTTGGCACTGTCAGCCCAAAACGCTGCTGGATCCTTAAGAGGGAGCAGGCAGAGGCTGCACATGTCCCTTCAGCTGGAGTTCTGATGGGAAGCTGGATACTGTCCCACTCCTTCACCCATCAGTTTCCCTATTGCCGTGCTCTCTGTAACTTTATTTTTCCTGAAGGCAGAATTGTCAGGGAGTAACATCTGCAAAATGCATACACTCAAGTGCTTATACTTACATCTAAGTGAGAGACTTCAGTAGTGATGTTAATATGACCAGCAAGGGAAGTATAAAGTTCATTTCAAATGACAGTCTTTAAGCAAGCCCCTTGTGCCTAGACAGAGAAGGAGAAAAGTCTCTGGGGGCTGGGAGGATAAAGAGGTTGAAGGCAAGTTCCAAAGGGGAATGAATGTGTCCTGGATACTGTGCAGGAGTCACGTCAGGGATTAGACACAAACTATTAATCTTGCATGAATAGGTATGTCTGGATCTGGAAGGGATGCAGATTTGGTGTCTGATACAGGGGCAGAAGTCTGCCTGGAGCTAAGGAAAGCTGAGAGCAGTCAAAGAGGGCAGTCCCAAACCAGACATCCCACCTGATCCCCCTTCGATGTCCTTTGCTCTGCAAGCTGGAGGCAAACGCCAGCTCTCTTCATTAGCAGCCAGCCAGGAGCAGGGCTTCAGGACTGAAAGCACATGTGGCTGTCCTCGAGAAAAGGTCATAATTTGGGGATTCCTAAGCCCAAGACAAATAAATCTGAAAGGATCAGGGAGGACAGCACACTGCTAGAGGAACAGGAACATTTGCTCAGAATTCTCCACTTAAGCTGTTTGATCTCTCTCTTGACCAAGAATGCAGAGCAGAACTTTGGGCAACTCCTATAACTGTTTTGAGAAACACATGTATAAATCTTCCCTTATTCACCAAGTCACACAGAGGAAAAAACACCCTCCTGCCCTACGTGCTGTCTGGTTGCTAAACTGTGCCTCAACTGGTCTTAGCTCCTGCACGCACTGTGAGATGTGGTGGTTACTCCCTTACAGTCCCATAAACCTACCAGAGCTATTTGAAATAGCAGTCGTTATACCTAATGCTTAAAGTATGCTTGGACTGCACAGCAAAGTTTAGGAAAAGGACAAAGATCCCAATGCTGTTTCCCCTCCTCTGCATTTTTCCTGGTCTGGGTTAACTTGAGGATGTTTGCAGACATTGCACAGAGGGGTGGATTCAATGGGGCTGTGGGAATAACATCTCCTCTCTTCAGAGGAGGCAAGCAACCTGTAGTACTAACTCTTATCTCTCACATCAGGTTATTCTAATGCTTCTTTCTAAGAACAGAGAGTTTTAGCTTCCTTTTTAGACTGCATAACTGGTGGCTGATATGGTCTATGGTGATGTTGACTTAACTGGGACAGCTACCGCCACTGAAAGGGCTAGACCTCAGATAGCCTTCCCTGCTGTGAGAGCTACACAAAAGCTGAAGGTCTCCTGGAGAAGTCAGTGACATTCATAAGGCTTTGACATAGCAACAGCATCATTTGAATGACAGTAGTGGTATACGTACAGGTGGTCTCAGTGTTTACCATAGTACCTAACAGCATAGACATGGATGCTGGGAGAACGTGCATGACAGAACTAAGTTTGCAATCCCACCTTAGACTACCCTGACTTCTCTGGCTTTTTGCAAGGTCTAGTTTCAAGGCTGAGAAATGTGTACAGACAATTTTGTGCTTCCTGTGACTCAGAATCCACCCGCAAGGGGGTCTAGAGAGAGGCATTATGACAGATGGCTTCATTACCTGTGACTTGGAAAGACATGAGGGATCTTCTGAAGATCACTCAAGATGAGTACAAAGGAAACCTCTAAATACCGCACAGATTCATGTGCATGCTGAAGGCACGTGCCCTTTCAAGTTAGCTTAGGCATTTTTACTGGACACTGCTTTTTTCCTGACTTTGTTCTTAAGACCAAGATATCTTAGGTATTGTGAGAAGTTTGGGAAAGACCTCACTTAAGTGCTTAACCCATGTGTTTCTTCACTCAAATTATCTATACTATCTTTTTGGTGTATTTAGCTCTATGCATCTTTAAGGTCCAGTATCTCATAAATGTTGTTTAAAATACCAAACCTTCAAAGGGATATTTCCAAGATTCTCCAAGATATTAAAATCTTTAAACAAAAGCTTAGTCAATAATCCACTTCTGTTACTAGTGTCACTGCTGGAACTCACATGTATGTTCTTATCTTAGTGCATGAAAGTGTGTGCAAAAGCAGAGTACTCGTCTGTGTACATTGTCTATGTGAAGAAGTGAGATAAAATACCTTCCTCTGTGATGTGGTGTTTATTAGCTACAGCAGGAAAGGCTGAACAAAAGAAACTGGTTGAAGTGTATCAGGACTTCCCAAGTCATGGGTGAGCTTCAGGATTCAAAGATAGCTTTCTATGTGCCAGGAAGGAAAAGATGCAACTGGGGAAACTGCTAGAGACAAAAATCATGCCACTTTTACACCCTAACAACTCCCTATTTTAACCTAGTTCAGAGATTTCTTTTCCTACATCACTGTATGCCTGGGATACTATGGATTTAATAACACAGGACTTAGGTTAAGCTGTCAAAGATCATCTGTCTGCATCTAAAAATACTCCAAGTTCTCTAGCTCTTACAGAACTGAAAGTACATAGGTTCTCTTGAAAAGGTGGATTTTTTTCCTTCTGAGCTGTCATTCCTAGCTGCAAATAACTCAGACGCAGAACATGTAACACATTTAGATGTGTTTTCATTCTACTTACGCATAGTCTTTGACAGGAAGACAATTTGCTGTTTCTAGGAGAACAAACTTTTCCTCCAGAATTTATTTCATTTTGAATATCATGATAACAGCTCCAGGTACTGGCAATGTACACCATTATATACCGTATATAAAACAGAGCAAAGGAAACACATTTTCCCTACCAGAACCAAAAAGTAATATAAGACTCATTGCCACAGAGATCACTGAAGCACACTGAGATCCTTAGGACAGACCATGGTTAGATGATGATCAAACATACGTAGATACAGCAAATAACGTCAGAGTATGGGCATAAATCTCTTAGCTATTAATATATGTAAGTATGGAATCTGACAAAGAGTCATCAGTTATAAATTTGTAATAAAACCAGAGAGACTGATGCTAAGCAGTTAAAAAATGCAGCACATGGGCCAGACAATTCAGTTTGCCCGAGGTGTGATTGTGTTACCACCAGATTTATGCAATGAGTCAACACGTAGCAGTGTTGTTATGTACGTAGAGAGGGGTTTCAGGACTCAGTCTGGCTTTGGTTTTGCCCTTTCCCAAAGGGGTTTATTCAGGTACAGATGGCCCTGGTGCTCTGGGAGATACAATCACTGCTGCCCATCCAATCTAATCATCTGGTGAAGGGAGTAACTCATCCATTTCCCTCAAAATGCACAAAGAGCACAGGAGTTACACAAGCAGGTAGAGAGGGAGGATGTGCTTTGATGTTATTACTCTTTTAGTAAGCTAATATGCTGATTCCAAAGGAGATTTCCTACAGTGGAAGTGTGATCTCTGCCACTGCTCCAGTCACCTGGCTGGCACATCAAAGGCCTTACCAGCTTTTCTGATGCTCTGGTGAGACCATCACGGGGAAATCCAAAAGAGAATCTCTTGTCCTAAAATGCCAGAGGTAGCGAAAAATTCCAGGGGTGACTAATTTGTACCTGTTTAGTTGGGAATCAAGGCTGGTATGAGGCGAGCAGTCAGAATATCACAGCACTGTGAATTTATTATATGATTCCCAGCTTTGCAGAACATACAGCACAGGCAGAGCACAAAAGATTTATGGCCACACAGTTCACAGCTGTGGGATGCAGTGATTGCTCCAACACTGGGCTGAATGTTCAGAGCATGATTTGCCCATGTTATTATTTCATTGTGTTTTATTGCTTATCTTGCTGGGAAGTTTCTCCTATCTAAGGTAGTGATGTTAGAATTGCTGTTTCTAGGGAAGTAGCATGCTGCCTACCCCACTCTGGATATTTTCCAAGTCTCTGAATAACATGAGGCAAACTCTGGGTTCAAAATACTGCTTACAGTAACTCAAAAAGGAGCTGTAACTGAATTCAAGGCTGAATTCCACCACTTTTACTATATATAAACCTATATGATGGGGGTGTGTGCATATGAATATATAATCATGTATTTCTCGGTGATTGTTTTTGGAGAGTAGGATGATCATACAATGAATTAATACTTGGTATTGGCCCACATAAATGCAGTGCACCTGGTATTGACTTCTGTGATTGCAACAGTTCTTGGAAAGATTGATTTCCATGATTCCATAAGTAAAGCCATTAAAATCTGCTACCTGATATTATGATTCATGTTCTTGTTTGTGTTGAATGTCACGCAGCGTAAGAGAGCGTTGTCTAGAAGAACAAAAGAGGAGGAGGCAGCGAGCAACAAAGAAAATAAGTACCTTTATCGGTACTTTCATACTTTGTTTTGCACCTTATGTAATTACAAGGTAAGTGTGAACCTACATACTGGAAAAGAGTACTGAGATGCACTCTTAGCTCAGAGAAGTAAGGCACTCCGAGCCAGAATATGATTCAAGTCTTCTGTAAAAATGTTGTGCACCGTTTCAACTCTTATGGCAGAGACTGCATTTACTGAGCTAAAGAAACCCTATATAAAATGCCATAGTGCTTATGTGATACAATCCTGATGCAGTCCATGGACCAAACTCTGTCCCATCAACCGAGTCAATGTGTTGGTTGCATGGGAGTAATTTTATTAGGAAGTCAGCCCATGGGATTCTGCAGGCTTTCTTCAGGTTCCCACCCTGGTTCAGGGAGAGATACTTGTCTGAATAGGTCAGACTGTAAAGATCTGGTCAACAAGATCCAAATGAGGTGAGAACATGGTCCACAGACTTAAATGATACTTTTGTCTGGCTGGATAGAGTTTATTAGTCATAAACATCAAATATCAAAGCTGTTCTGTTATATGGCTAAAGAAAAATCCTGTGATTTATGGTCAGATGTCTATCTATCTGCTGGTTTCTTTGGGAATGGCTCCTGTGGGAAACACAAAATTACTCCTATGAAACATAAAGTATTGGAAAGTGAGTATATCCAGAAAAGTGTTATCTACTTGTTGAAGAAAATTTACAACTTGCATTCTTTATTAAAAGACTCTGGAAAAACTGAAATGCTGCTATGCAGAATAGAGAAAGAAAAGAATATTTTTAAAGTATCTCTTATTCCAGTGCTATCAAATAGAAATTATCGGGGCTGACTTCAGCCAAACTCAGATCCATCATAAATAATCATTAAAAAAGCTGAATTAAAGCTTCATATAAATGGGCATGTGCCAACCCCAAGTGTTTCCAATTCAGTATATCTTGAATTTCTATTTCTAACAAAACTGTTCACAAGAAGTTGTTGCAATCTCTTGATAAAAATAGAAACCTGTATGTCACATTGGTTTTATGTTCATGATAATAATAGGCAATTGTTTCATGCTGTTTATTTATAATAATGTTGCAAATACATTTGTAACAGTGTTACTAGATTTACCTTCACTTTCACTTAGTAGTCACAAAAAGACACTCTGTACCACACACTCTAAAAGAGTATGAGAGGATTAATAATTGTGGACATTTAACCTTAGTTCTCAGGGTATAAGATATTGAAGCATTGCAAATGGTTAAGTTTCATTTTATGCTGGGTCTCTGAACTTAATGAAAGTCGTCACAGTACCAGAATAGCTGGCAGCTTCATCCTGAGTGACGCCGAGTGCTCTAACCAGAACTGTCAGAAGTATTTTTGTGCTCCTCCATAGGCATCAGCCCAGCAAACAGGCACCACCTCCTCACCTTCTCTTAACTCTGCGGCATCCTAATTTGTTTCCCAGTAAACTTAAGATACAGAAGAGGGGTTAGAAAAATCCTTGGCCTCCTCACTTTAGTCCACATAGGGGCCATTTACATGTTCCCCTTCAGTCTGTTGAGGACTGGTAGCTTTGCCAGAGAGAGCAATGATGAGAAGAGTCAAAATATAGCTTTCTGAATGCATGAAGATGCTTGCCTGCACAGGGGTAGACTTGGACATTTGTCAGGCAGGGTAAAGGCTGTCATTTTCAGTTCTGAAACATCTAGGGGGATTCTGCTCAACAAGCTACAGGGAATTACGGAATCATATAGTTCTAGAATGGTTTTGGTTGAAATGGACCTTGAAGCTCATCCAGTTTCAGCCACCTGCCACGGGCAGGGACACCTTCCACTAGAGCAGGTTGCTCCAAGCCCCGTCCTACCTGGCCTTGAACACTGCCAGGGATGGGAATTCCCTCTTTAGCTACTTGAGAGACTTTGCTGGACACTAAACTGTTCGAGGACTTCCCTATGCCTCACATGCATGGCTGAGGGTGCTGAAGTCAAGGGGACTAGGAGGCTTCTGAGCTTAGTTATGTAAGCAAGTATTATTTTCTGGACCATGTCCAGTGCTTTGTAGGTAGAGGCAGAGATGGAGGCAGTCAGTCAGTTCAAGGCAGTGAACAGAAGACAGTTGATGAAGTCTGTTGCTCAGCTTCTCATTTGGACAGCCAACTCTAATCAGCAATATGCTTAAATTAAACGTGCTTTTAAGTACTTCATGTACTGAGGTGTGAAAGCAGCAAATCAAAGCTTTTATTATAAAACATCTTTCTGCTTCCACACTAAAAACTAATAGTTGTCTCTAGCAATTCCATGAACCAGTCACAGAGTTGTGCTAATAACCCTAACCAGATAAATTCTTCTCTAGATAAACCAGAGTTTTTCAGATTACATTAAGGTAAAAATCAGTTGAGGCAACTCTTTTATCAAGAAAATGTTCTTCTAATTGGTTCAGTAGCTGACCTTAAGTAGAATCTGATTCTTTTTGCTTCAATGTTTGCACTGTACCTATATGACAGATATATTACCCCATAGTAAATATTTCTAGGCATAGCTTGTTTCTTGGTTTGTAAATATTCTATAGTACACATCTCTTCTTTTGCTATATTTATCATTATGCAATTCAATCACATTGTTCAAAACACTTCCTGCAAGGAAATTTTGCATAAGAAAACTTAAAGCAAGTCATACCAATTTCTAATATTCATTTCCAACTCCAGGCATTTCATATTGAAATAGAGAACTTTGCATATGTAAGATAATAAGTGCTGTCAATGTGTGAGGAAATTGGCCTTGAATTAAAACTCTTGAAGTAATATCAGAAAGAAGTTCATAACCCCAGTCCTCAGGTTACAGAGGAGGATGGTGGAACAGGCAGAAGATTAATGTTCTCTTTATCATCCCTGGGGGACAAGGATAAGCAAACTGCAACTATGCTTTTAAATTGGTTGCCTGCCTTCTACATGCAGATCCTGCTCAGGTAGGCGCAGCTTAAGAATTCTTCTGCAAGTTATGTTCCTGCCTGTCTGTGCATATAAATGCATGATTTTCCTATGCAATCTTAGGTTGACACATCTGAAGAAAGAGGCCTTCTGGTCAGAAGCTTCAGCTGGTGTTAGGTAGAGATATTTTCCTCCTGGATGGAAAAACCTTTTAGTACAAGCTGACCAGTCCTGTTTGCTACCCTCATATCTCTGTGCTGGGAGATGGTTCTTGCAACTGTGGGGAACAGGAACAACTAAAAGCAATGGTTTGCAGGATTTGCAGGTCTAGCTACAGGAGTCCAAATGTAGTACTGCTTCCTCTCAGAAGCTGTCTGGTTGCAATACATGCATCACTTCAGACGCAAAACTGGCTAAGAGTAAATGAGGTAATGATAATTGTGATGCCATTTTTTGTACTAAAATAGGGCTTTTTCACTAACAAGACAGCATACAAAGAATTCAACCTACCAGGCAATAAAGTGAAAATAAAACAAAATAAAAGTCAAGATAAAACTCATGCTCAGCTTATTCACATCACTAGCACAATAGAAACAAATAAAAGTATAATTCTGATATTATGGGACTTGTGTGGAGACAAAAAGAATCTGAAATATGACAGAAATATTAGGAATGCAAGAGCTGATACAAATCCTTGAGGAAAAGACTGAGTTTCTTCTTGTGAGAGCTACATCATCTACCAGCTGCAAATGTTTTGCAAGCTTTGTTTCACTCCTGAACAACAAGACATTTTAGCCTGTTTGAAACTGGTTTATCCATAGTTTTCTCCATAACTCAGTTCTCAGGCTTATGTAATGCATAACAGACATCTTGCCATTGTAGGAGCCTTCCAGCTGGACGTGTACATGTTCATGAAAACATTTTACTGTAGTGATTAACTTCATGTGTATATAAAGGGTTTTCAGTGTATATTATCTGCATAAGAGATCAAAGTATCAAGTGTCAAGTATCACAGCAAAACATCTTCTAGCTTTGAAATAAAAAGATATTGAAGACCAGACAGTAGAAGAGTGGTTTATGAAAGCAAGATAGGAAATTATGTAGCTGATACTCTAGAATTTAATTTACAGGTAGCACTGAAATATTAATGCTCCTTCGCTGAAAATGTCTTCTTTCTGGCTGAAGCATTTCAAGAATATTGAAGCTATGCATGTAATTTCCTTTGTAAATGAGAAACAAAACCCCCTTTCAGAGGCAATAAAGTATGGGATGTGCCTTGAAAGACTGAAATTTAATTGTTTCTACACAAAATGGAATTGCTCAGCTTCTGTGTTTGCTGCTTGATATCTGCAAATGTAATTTACCATCAAAAATAATACACAGGAATTGTGAAATGTGCAAATATCAAGGATGCTTTAGGAACATAATCAAGGAAAATATTTCAAAGCCTGTTGGTAAAAGTGTAGGCTTAGCTGATCAGTCAATGAAGGTAAAATTAGTAAGTCTAGGCTTGCAACTCGGAAGTGTCTATTTGATATGCTTTAAATGGAGATTGTTAACATCTTGTAGAACTGACTGACAGAGACTCAGGCACAAATCTGTCATATTCTGGTCATTTGAGGCATCCACTGGATTTAATTGAATTTGATCAGATTCACATCTATAAAACGTTCAGTTAAAAGTAAATCAACCAGATGAAATTTAACACAACGATATTCAAAATACAAAGAAGGCATCGAATATATGAAGTGAAGAATCACAAAGATGGCTCATGGTAGTTTACAAAGTAAATATGACTCAGTAGGTGATTAATTTCCAAATAGTAAATTCTCATGTTGAAGCATAATAACGTGGGTGTCACAAGGTACATTTTATTAAACAAGAGAGAGCACACCAAATGAACACACCACCTGGCAGCGTGAGTAAATCACAATTATGTCTGGGTTTCAATCCTACTTTGTAAGAAAGATATCAGCCGTGAGATGCAAGGAAAGGTTGAAAGAACATTTGTTTGGTGTAGATGAAACGAGAGAGAAATGGACAGATGGCCGTTCTTTGGTGTCTCAAAGCTGCTTACGGTGAAAAGCTGAGACAAGGGGTACTAGTGGAGGGGCAAGAGCAATTCCCATCTATTTTCATGTAACATAGCCTTGTCACCCCAAATGTCTCAGACATCTGCGAGCCCAGAGGGTGTTTTGGCTAATGTCACCACCCCTAAGAGCATCATCCTACAGGTGCACCTCACTTCCAGTGAAAGTGATACACAAAGTGGCTAAATTGCTAGCACAAGACACTCAAAACTATGCTCAGTATTAGAATTACCAATACTGTGACAGTGGCTAAAGCCCAGCATTAGATGCAGACCACAGTGCTAAGCCCAGCATACATATCTAGGGAGATAAAGAGCTTTTGTGATAGAGTTTGCAGTCTAGGCAAACTAGAATGGGGAAAGAAGACAGGATCTTGAAGTCAGTGGTGTAACAAATTAAGACTACTTAGTCCCACTTTCATGCTCAAATGATGGTCAAATGGTCTCATGCTCAAATGCCATCTGCTCAGATGGCAGACCATGCCATCTGCCAGTGCTATTTTAAACAACATGATGTAGTGAAAGTTTGTGGAATGGGAACAAAATGACTAAGGAAAAAATCCTCATCCCTAAACTGCTTGAAGTACCAACACTATTGCCATTGCTGCTGCAGGAGCCGTGCTGCAGAATGCACCTCGGATATGATGCTTTGTCTGAAGACACATTAGCAACTGAAGTATTTTCTAGGCTGGTTTGACAGCACCTGCTACTGGGGACAGTTTCAGCAAAGGTCTTATTTGCCTTTGCACAGTGGGGCTCTATAGCAGCACATGCAGCTGTTTGTCCTCTAGAAGAATCAATAGTTTCTCAGCAGCTGTAGAGACATATTGAACAGAACTGCCCTTCAGTGTTGCTCAAAGACATGGACAGAGAAAACCTTGTGGATATATCAATATTTCACTGTTAAATATACTCTGTCCCAGTACAAAGTGATCTATCTGTGTTGGAGCAGATATGAGGAATACATAAAGCTCTTCGCTCTCCCTTTCCATCCCCTAATGAGTTAAAAGTTTTGCCTTGCTGTATTTGTTGCAAATGTAAATGTTTGGCCTTTAAGAGCAGTTTTTAAATTCAAGATATATTATGCCATCTCTCAAAGATGCATTTTCCTTCCTTGTGTGCTTTTCCTATGACCCAAACTGTTTAAAGATCAAACTCTCTCTCTAGAAGTTGAACTAGCTAAGAAAACCAGATAGCACTGCTGAGGGCATTTCTCGGAGGCTGAAGAGGGGACCTAGAACCACAAGTTCAGACTAGATGCTTGCTTTTTAGATAGCTAATGGCAGGGGAATATGCCTCCCATAAGACCAAGCAATGGCACTTTGTTTCCTGATCTCAAACATTAGTGCTCAAAGTGTGGTTTTGCATCAAGATTTCAAAAATGATGTTAGGTTATACAGAAATAACTTTATATAAAACTTGTGGTTAAATTTGGTGTGCGTGATGGATTCAGTGGTGACACTAAGTGAGAAAGTCATCAGGAAACATATCTGGGGAGATGATATTCCTGTCATTCCCTTTAGAGCTATATTAAGCCTGTGATGAACTTCAGCTGCCAGGAATGTGATCTTATGACACTTATGACTAGAAAAACTCACAAAAGCATCAAATGAAGAAAATAAATAATGAAGTGAAATGTTACTGTCTAACAAGAGATCTCTTTATGACTGAAAACCCTGGAATCACTACAAAAAGTAACGCACATTGTCTATATGGATAAATTTTGTCACAGAGCCTAAAAGTGTAATGGTTGAGGATATGTTATGTAGGAAATGAGTTTGAGTAGATGCTGTGTGATCTTTTTCATCAGCAGCAAACTTTCTGTGAAGTGTTGACCTGCTTACCACAGAGTATTTATGTTCCCCACAATGGTGTTCACTAGACAGTACAAACAGGGCTAGGGTACAGTAGTCTGGAGAGAAAGGTGCCCCTTTATCAAATACCTTGATGGCCTGAGTGAGACAGATGAGTTGAAAACCCAGCTCTACATCACAGATCTGTATTCAGTTTCTAGACTCCAAAAGGCATATCCTAATAGCAAATAAATAGGACCTTTTGAAGACTCTCTCATATCCTGATGGAGTTATTCCATTTTGCACTAAATTCTTTCAATGATTCAACATTTATTGAGGAAAATAGTAAGAGAACCTGTTAGGAGGTAACGCATCCAAGGTCTGCTTCCAGACTCAGTATATGTACAGCTAGCCATACACTCAAGGATGCCTTGAAGTTTGGAGGTCAAGACACTCGGATAGGAGGTGCGTAGTCCCTTCCATAGGAAACAGACCTCAAGTTTACATTTGCAGTGTTAGAAATGTATAAGTGGAGGACTACATTTTCATTTTCATGAGTATGCCTTTCTTTTGTTTTCTTGCAGTTTTCCAGGAATAAGCTGGTGTTTGGGGGGGGACTTTGCTTTACAATTGTGCTGTTATTTCACATTTTTAATGTGAATATTCACTCTTTTAACCCTCCTCTTTCCACAGACTTGTTGAATTATCCTCTGTGGTCCACATCAACTCCCACTGGGGAATCATTTCCAAGTGCTTGGCTTACAGCAAAGCTGTTTCAGACCCTTTTGTATACTCTTTGCTACGGCATCAGTACAGGAAGACATGGAAAGACATCATAAACAAGATCCTCAAAAGAAGTTCCATCAATTCCTCTGCCCTCACGAACGAATCTCACAATCGGAATATATTGCAGCTGAACGAATGAGGAGCCTGGTATGGGACCTATAAGGCACATAAAATGATATATAGGAAACAAAAGTAACTGGCCTATCCCTAGTATCCTCAGCTGTCAAGGTTTTGGGAGGCAGTCCTGGACAGGTTGAAGCCCAGACCATGTTCCTCCAGAAGCTCATGTAGCATCTAAGGGAGGCAGGCTGCTTTGTATCTCCTGCCTCTGACTAAAACAGTGTGATTGATCTGTGGTCCTGCAGGCTTCACAAATACAAATCTCCCATTGATCTCCATCAGCAGTTACACATACATATAGGGGAAAAAGCTAGTCTTCAGCAGAAGGACTCATGAGAGTAATGGGAGCAAACTGGTGCCATCATAAGTTTATTCAAAAAAGCCACAGAGGGATATTTGTGCTGTGTTTTTCACTGGCTGCAAGTAACACTCGCTCCAATGGAGATGTGAACTTGGCTTTACAAAAACCACCCCAACCTAGTTCCTTGAGTAGGTCATGTACAGAAAACCTCATAACAGCAAAAGCTTAATAGAAATATCTTTACCTAGGTACTCATTGTGCCCAAAGCAGCTTTCAAACTCTTCTAATACACAGTTTTTGAACAATCCTGCAGAATTGAAGTACTTTGAAGTACTCTATGGCTGGATTCAGCCCTGTCTTCTCTAAGTTTTTCAAGTAATTTCCACAGAATACCATTAGTTTTCTCCCCATTAAATTTCAGCAAAATACAAGTGGTAGACAGGATGGAAAGGTCACGGTGCCTCCTGCGTACCTTCCAGTATATCTGAGCTATAGAGAGATGGATTTTGCTCAAAGCTGCAGAACTGGGCCCTGGGGAAAAAAAAAAACCAAAGCACCAACCCCCTCAGAACCACCCACCAAACAACAAATCCTACCAAAATAACCCCAAATTGCTTTTTCTAATATCATTAATCATGGTTATTTTGCCTACAGATATGTTACTTAAAGGAAAGATGAGCCTAAAGATGAGTTTAAAAGTATAATTTCCAAACCAAATAGAGTAAAAATAATAGACCCCTCACCCCACCATGGGTACAGCCAATCTGAATCCACATCTGAACATGCAAATCTCAGAAGTTTTCAGTATAGATCTTTACAGCTGTAGACTACAGCTATGCATAGTAATGTTATTAACATTTATTATGCATTCAGTTCAGCCTACAGCTAATAGATACTTAAATACCAGTAAAACCAGTCCAATCCTACATGTCATGCTTCCTCAGACACCATCACCGTATCTTAATTTTTGTAAACATTGTTTAGTCCATTGGAAGTACAACTGCAGCTAGTAGATGGCTTTACAACTGTCATGTAGACATGTGATGCTGAAGCCATCCTCTGGGGTCTAATGGAGAATTATTTTCCTGCGTAATTTTCAGTGACTTCTCTCTCAATTCAGCAAACACACTATAAAATGAGACAGCTTTTGAAGTGTTTTCTTATTAATTAAATTGTAAAATATCAAGATCAATAATGAACCAGGCTTTATTTCTGTTGTTCTGATTTTTAGGAATACTCAATTTCTAAAACAACTTGAAACAAAGTTTTTTTCCTCATAATCTCTTAATTTTTTTTTTTCAGATACAGAACTATTAATTTCAAATTCTTTATATTTTGATTGGCAAAAGAGTTAGTACCAAATCTGACCTTAATTTTGCACACAATTTCCCTACAGAATGTGACATAAATTCCATAAGACGGCATCAAGTTTAAAATCAGAAATCAAATGAATTTTTGCTGAATAGGTCAAGAAAGCTGCTGTCCAGTAGCCATAAGATATAGTTTCTTTTGTGAGGGTAAGTAGCAAATACATGCCCAGGTTTTGAATAGGGTTCTGAATAGTCTTGATCAATTAGGCTTCATGCATGCAATGACGGCTTAAATAATAGCTGATATAGCTGAATATATTACCAGCTATCCTTGCCTATATTTTTCATGTTAAGAAAAGATGATCAGCATCATATTTAGAAAATAAGGCCCTCAGTACTAAAAACATGGGATTACATTTTAGTTGTTACCTCCTGTATCCCCCAGGCAAAGGGCACTCTTTGATGCCTATAACTCCACACAATCCCTGACAGCAAAGGTTAATGAGATAAAATAGTACATTCCCCATCGCTCATTTCAAATTATCAATATCAGTCAGTCTGCAAACATTAGCATGCTCCATTTGGCAAACTCTACCATGAAAAGAAGTCTTTGATAGAGCAGACATTATGTATTCTTCCATACCTTGTGAAAAGAGTCCTCTGCTGAGGTTTCTGTCTTGTGATTCAAAGCCCAGACAGGTAACTCAGTGAGGGGCTTCACCCCATCATCGGCGAACGTGGTGTCATACCTCAGTAGTTAGCCTGGAGAGCCTTTCTTTAGCCCTTAGCATAGTCCTACAGCTGCAAAGAACCATGATAATATATGAATTTGTCACCTGATTTGTAAATGGAAGAACTAATATAATGAAGATCATCAATTAACATGTGAATAAAAAAATGGAGTTTAACTATTAGTTTTAGCTATAAAAAAATAACATGATTACAATAATATATACCCACAAATATAGGTACATACTTTAAGTAAGTTTTTACACCACTTTCTTCAAAATTAGTCTTTCTCCAGATTAAACAGTCTACCTCATCTTAATCATTTTACTTCTTAGGCATAACCTAATTTTCTCAGGTGCAATAGGTAACAACACCCAGTTCAATACTTGTTTCCTAAGAAATTCGAGTCATTTTGATGGCCCATTTGTATCAGAATACAGGATATTAGAAAATTATTAGTGAGTTTAGAAAGATAAAAACTCTATATAGGATTGTTATATGTTTTACTAAGACCCCTTTACCTAAGTAAATTGCAACAGGATGATTTTTAAAGTCCATAGCTGTTGTCATCTTATATATGGGGCTGCTACCAAAGTCAATGAAAGGTTTGTATGTCAATAAAGATAGTCTGAGAAGAATTTTGAATTTCAGATCAATTATACAAATAGAGTAAGGTAAATACCCTGGAAACAAAATAAAACCCACTGTACAGTTAGAATGGCTAGTTAAAAATGGAGAAGAATACAGCATTGGACTTGTCTCATTATGCTTGTGTATCACAGTCAGTCACTGGTCAATTTATGTGTCACCATGAGCAATAAATCTCTCCCTTTGTAAGTGTTTAAAAATTCATCTTTCTTTCATGGTGCCTTTCTTCTAGAATTTATCTTATAACAGAGAATAAATATAATTTCCCCTTTCTTACACCAGCTCTCTGACACATTGTCATATTTCTACCATCTGAAGCAAGCCAGAGCTGTAAATGCTGGTGCTTGACAAACTGACTCGGTATACAAAATAAAAGTAATACCTACCATTTCCTGATGACATTTTGTAAGATACTAGAAATATGATTCTGTGGCTCGTTTGGTGCCAGATATTCAGCTGAATTCTTATAGGCAACTGGCACAAATCTTCTAAAATGTATGTCTAAGTGATGAATGTAGATATGAGTAACTATCTGTCTGCTGAGTATATATGTACTATACACACTGACTCAAGTGAGTTAGACTAATGACAAATGTAATGCACAGTACTTTATTATCTCCAATCATGAAGCAGAACTGTTCTCTTGTCTAACAAAAACACGTGTGTGTGTGTGGGGAGGGAGGGGATTTTCCATTTGTTATTTAACTATATCTGAAGAAGTTCGTGAAGTATGGCTACAGTGTGTGCCCAAAATATGGACCTGCATGTGCAAAACCTGCGCAGCTGCTTCAGCAATATGCAGTGTTCTGTTTGTTGGTAGCTGCGATCCATATGCAATATCTATTCCTCACATGCATGTCCAACTAACATTTTCTTCATACCTTGTAAATCTGGCAGGCAGAACATTGGCAGATGAGGAAGACAATGCAGTCTTCTATGTCATTTTACAGATTCTGAGCTTTTTCCTCCATTCATTTTACAGTTATTTATATAATTTCAAAGCCCTAACTGTGAACTAGGATCTGGTTTTATGCCATTCTTTCTAAGCAGTTTAAATGTGAAGATCTGGGTAATTGCATTTACCAAAAACTATGGGAGACTGATAAGACTTTATTGAATAAAACACCAAGCACCAGGTTCTCTCCTAACATAAATCAACACAATAGCTGGTTGTTTCTCCTGAGGATCAGGTCCCATTAGATAACTATTTCTGGGTTTTATAAATCCATCTTCTAAATGTGTAGAGCCCTGTTTTCATAGTTTTGCAAATGGAAAGATGTCAACAGAATTTAGTGAGTTCCTCATGTGCGTTCGTGCCCACTTGTAACATCAGGCAACTGCATGATTGTTCTCTAAACAAGTTCTATTCCTGTTCTTACTCTTTGAGTGAAAGACTCCAACAGCCTCTCTTCAGTGACCCTTAATCAGACTATTTTCTAACATCCCTTATATCTGAAAAAGATCAAATCTAGACATTAAAAAAGTTCCAGGCAAATCCTCATGAAGCCTTCAGCAGTAGCCACATGTATCACAGCACCATGGACCTTCAGAGGTCATCATGCCCCCAAAACGCATGTCCCTGTCTCTTGCTGTAGTTTACCTTCTGAATTTTGCCAATGCATCTGTTCACTCTTCAGTAGTGCTGGGAATTGGTCTTAGTTTGCTTCAAGTCAACAATGAAATCATCCTTGACAGAATTGATTAAAAATTAAATAACTTTGGGAAGACATCTTAAATTTAACTTCTATAAACAGCTGCAAAAGAACAACTTCAGAGGTTACAAAACTGAGGCAGAAATAAGTCTGAATGGGAGGCTGAGGAAGCTATAAGCTGGTTGTGCTGCTACAGTATGTGTTACCCTGGCTGCAGTAGGCTTTTCCTAGTCACCTCTTTCCACACTGAGAGCAATCCAGGTCTCTCAGACATCCACTTACCCCAAAGAGAAAGGCAAAATTTCCATCAAAGCTCAGCAGCTGCCATAGAATAAGCTGAGGCTCAGCCTCCATGTGTTAGGAAAATTCTAATGCTTTTCAGGTGGGCTATATGGAGATTACTCACGTTGTTTAATGACCAGAAACCACCTCCACCTGGATGAGCCTTACCTTAGGAAACAGTATAATTCTTTAAGCCCAAGAGGTTTAGGTACCTTACAGAAAGTAATGTTTTTTTGGACTTACATGCCTAAGGTTTTATAGTTCCCTTACCCCTCTTAATCATAAATGAAGAAGACACTAAGGGCTCTGAGTATCTTGTCCTATATATTTTTACACATGCAGTGAATACCTTTGAAATGTCCTTTGGGAAACTGCTTGTTTTTCACTACTGTTGGAGATGTTTTCTCCCCACTTTAAATGTTCTTATGATTAAATGAAGCTTAAAAGCAAATCCAGAGGCTTCACACCTATGTCAACTCATTGTTACTTGACCCTAAAAATCACAAAATGCTTCAGCACATCACATTCAGCGCAGAAAGCTCAGTTAGATTCTGATCTTATAGTCATTATGTGTCTGTTTCAGGTGGTAGCCCTGGGTAGTTAGGGCTAAGCATAGATTTATATGCTTGCAGAATCAGGGATTACATCTTTGTAACCTACCCAATAAATGAGAACAATAACATTTTAGCCTTAAGCTTAATTTTGTTCTTAATTTGCTTTTTATGCTTTCAGCATTCAGTATATGAAAAATCTTTGGTGGGTGAAGTTTCCTTATGAAAACCATCCTGCTCAAAAGGCAGCTGTCCCTGTTTGGGGGGGGGATATAAAAGTTTACATGGAGAAAAGAGCTGCTGCAGTCTTTGTAAATTGTCTACTTACCTGTAGTTCTGGTGTGTATCATGTAAATATGTATTTAAGATTGTTGGTTTTTAAGCAAATAATGCTGATCTAATGAAATAGAGATGTTGCTATAGTTTATCATATATGTCTATATTTATAAGAAAGATGCTTAGTCCTATAGACTGTAAGTGCACTTCAGAAATGTGTGTATTGAGAAGCAAATGCATCAGGTGTATGACAGCATGCATGTGCAGTAACTGTGTAGTAAAATATGATTCTTTTTGTTGAAGAAATACTATTGCACATGGTTTCAATGTACCCAAAGGTGTGAGTCTACAAAGATACATTAGGATAAAGATCTCCATTTGGAGATATTGCTGAATACTAGGATTCTAGTCACCATAGTTGTACAGAGCTTTAAAGCAAAACCTTTGTAAGAATCATACAAACAGCAAAAAAGTTGAAAGCCTCAATCCTCCTGGGATTTGGATCCAGCAAGAGTACCTAGTGAAAAAGAAAAGCAGTGCTTTATCGAGGAAATGCCAGTGCATCCTACTGAGATATTAGTGGGAATGCAACAGGGCCCAGGGTGTAAAGTTAGCTGTAGCTTTCCTCTTGCTGTCCATCACAGGCAGTCCTGTTTAGTCATATTGCACTTATGGTACCTTCAGTTCTTGAACAGAAATTAAAAAAGCCCTATTAGATATCAGGGTTCTACATTATCTTCTGACCACAAAATCCTTACGCAAAGATAGGTAGTTTCTACTGCTTTTGCTTTGCTAATGTCATCAATGAGCTACAGAGGAAAGAAACCCAAAATCTCATTACTGAAGGATTTTTGTTAGGAAAAAAGTCAATGACAAGGCTGGGGCAAGTTCACCATGCTCTGCCATCCAGCCCAGCCTCATTTGAGTAAAACAAAGCTACCTACATCAGCCAGAGTAAAGAATGGGTCTTTTTATAACAGAAACCATAGGGCTTCCCAGAGAAGATGTTTGAAAAATCATTATCACAGATTGCCTTGGAAAATAGAAATAGATAACTAAAAGGTGCCTTGATTTACCTTTATTTATACACAGGGCATTTTTCTAAACCTTAGATTTTTTTTCACAGTGTTTTTATTTTCTTAAGATCATTGTAGAATAAAAGATCCCATATATTTGGCAATCACCTTAATTCATAGAATCAGAGAATCAGAGACTGGTTTGGGTTGGAAAGGACCTTAAGATCATCCAGCTCCAACCCCCTGTCATGGTTAGGGACACCTTCCACTAGAGCATGTCGCTCCAAGCCCTGTCCAGCCTGGTCTTGAACACTGCCAGGGACGGAGCATCTAATTATGGTTTAGTGTGAGGTGTCCCTTCCCATGGCAGGGGATTGGAACTGGATGATTTTAAGGTCCTTTCCAACCCTAACTATTCTATGATTCTATGATTCCTTTCTGAATTCTTTCAGGAATGTAACGTATTGTCAGTCTCCAGATGCAGTTAGATATAAACATTTTACCCTAGATTAGATTATTAGATGATTATTTGCTTGTAAAAAATATTAGGGGATGGTTTTATAAATCCTTACTGTAAGGACAGTGGGGTTGCTTGGATAAGTAAAGACCATTCATATAATGAGAGGAATAAAATATCTGGCCCTATGTATGCAAAATTCTCTTTTGCTTTGCAAATAACGAAAATAGATGGTTTCTATTTCTAAAAGCACTTATCCAGTCTGAAGATAGTTCTGAAATAACATTAATAACAGCTGCTGTACATAGGGCATGTTTTGATTATATTATTATAAATATACCATTATAATTTATTGCATTTTACTTTTTTTTTTTTTTTGTATAAAAATGAGATCTAATTGCAGGGGCTATTTATTTAGGGAAAAAATGGCAATATAAAGAAAACCTTTCCAAATTGCATGGATAGAGAGATGCACAGACCAATTTGTAATGACAACATGCTTGAGAGTTCCACGGATTAACGTGGATTTCAGGATCCCATGTAAGCTAAATTGCATTACTCTCCCAAAAGAGTCACTCATGTAAAGGCAGAAACATAAAGTTCTGCTGTGCTATTACCTACATTTTAAAGAAACAATATAAAAGAAATCTTAATCCTGACTTCAAATTTCTGAATAAAAGGGCCTGTGCTGTCTATGCTGTTTACAATGGCTTGTGCTTTGTGAATACATATCAGATGTTGTAATATATTTTTATTACATAGAGTTAATGGTCAATACAAAGTGACATATATAAATAAATACAGACTATATATGTATGTTGTGATTTTGTTAAATTTACTGTTAATGAAACGTGGTGATGATCAATGACTTGGTGTGAACTATTTTTTCATATAAAAGTTAATGTTTCCAAAAGTCCGTTTCACTTCATTGTTGCAAAAGTCAAGTGATGTCATTGCAATGATGTGACCTGGTCAGTCCTGCTCATTTTTGGGGAACAAGCACTAACTCAATTGCAATAGAATATTACTTCACTGTAATATGGGCAACACAAGTGAAATAATTGGAGAACCTTAATACATAAAGATACATCTAGTCTTAATACACACAATGTGACTTAAATTTACCTGTTCTTGACATCTTGAGCACGTTTCACACTTGGTGTGAAACCAAGGTTGGAGGGAGAGAGCTATTTGTAGTGTGGGGCTCCCTATTCCTGCTCCCTGAGCATCGCTGCCCAGCCAGAGCTCCCACAGAACGGTCTCTGAGTGTTTTAGACTCATTCTGAACACCACCCAAGAGTCACACCCTGCAGAGGGAACAGGCAGTAGTCCTCACAGAGCAGAGGTCTTTTATTGACAATGTGAAATTGAAACACTTGGTTCCCAAATGTTCTTTTGCTGGCCTGTTTTTTTGACCAGGCAGCTCCAAGCCCCTGTGTCCAACCTGGCCTTGAGCACTGCCAGGGATGGGGCAGCCACAGCTTCTCTGGGCACCCTG